>JBBPBX010008617.1:0-33474 GCA_038048925.1 Garcialebias charrua
TATATTAGGGGTGTAACGAGATCTCGTTGTACGAAATCTCGTGATATTAAACTCCCGCGATATCTCTCGTTGAGAGGTAACGTTGTCTCGCTAATGCTAGCAGAGCCCCTAGCAAGTCAGCGTCACGGACAGCATGGCTTCGCCGGATGAAGTTGCTATAGAAGACGCCCCAACTACTTTTAAATCATTTGTTTGGCAGCATTTTGGATTTCCAATAGAAACGATAAATGGCGAAAGAGCAACAAACAAGACACGGACAATATGTAAGCACTGCAAGAAATTTTTACCGTACACCGCTGCTAACACTAGCACGATGCAAAAATCTCGTCTCGTTCTCGCAAACTCTGTAATTTGTCTCGTCTCGTCTTGTCTCGAGAGTTTTATGTATCGTTACACCCCTAATATATATATATATATATATATATATATATATATATATCAAGAGCCCTCTGGATTTTTGGTTTTCTGTTTCCTTTCATAAATAAGCAGGAAAGATGCTGGTGAAGATCCAGTGCATGTGCAACTGGAACCGCTCATGTTACCTATGATACGTAGTCTTTATGTATATAAAGGTGTTTAAAGGTGGAGTCTGCAGTTTCTGTAGAACATCAGCACTTAGAAAAAATTTCAACAAGCAAAGCATTCTGATCCCTCCCCCTCAGAGCCATATATGGCACTGCCCCCTTGTGGTCTGTTAAAATTCAAATTCAAGCTCTGTTTTTATTGGCTGATTCGAATTCAAGCTCGGTTTTTATTGGCTGGTTACAAACTTTGTTTTTATTGGCTGGAAAATGGCGGGTCACTTTTTCTTTTTAGAAATGCTTATTTACCACCTGGAGAAGCAAGGGGACAATATTTTTTTTTAGTTTTTTTCAGAGATTACCTCTCTAACATCAATCTAGTGACAGAGTGAAGAAATATGTTAAAAATATATTGTTAGAAAAGTTACATATAGCAGCTTTAAAACCCTTCCCACACTCTTGCAATATTCAAAAAAATGTTTCTAGACTCTAAACGCTCTAAAAGAGCACATAACGTCATGATCTCAGCTCTCTGCCTCCGTTGCTCTTTGCCACCTGTCAGCGCTCTTGGCCACGCCCACTTTGGAGATATGACACACTGCATGAAGAAGCTTCTCCTGCAGCTGTGGGCTGCACACAGGCGCTATATAATTTGAAATAATTTATTTTAAATAAAAACTCCATGCCAATCATGCGGCTCATCCATCACTCAGCCAATCGTGTGTCATCTCCAACCTTACTTTGAAAAACCGCGATGGAGAGAGTCTGCGATAAACAAACCGCAAAGTAGCAAGGGACTAAGGTTTAAAGTTTGAGCATTTCCAGTAATTTCTAACAAATGCATTATTTTTATTCCACTTTGAAGCTAATAATCAAATCATTTTCACCTCATATATTTGATGAGCATGGGCATTTAAAACAAAACTATTTTAATGTATTTATGTATTAATTTGGTCAGTAAGTTGGTCCTGCAGTGTCTAATAACCCATTAAAGGTGAGCTAGCATCATTTCACAACAGTCTCATAATACAGCAGAATAATTTAGCTAATATTAATTAGGTTATCCGTAACGTAGCGTTACGCAAAAGTTAGAGAAGTTATCATTTATGTAGGGTTACCATGCACCTTTCAGAAATGAAAACGGCTCCTCCGGGCCACGACCACCACGTGCGTGGCTCCTGTGGGCCATGCTTGAAGCCTGAAATGCTTTATTAACAAGAACACATTCTGTTATAAAGCAGAGGTGATTAAAACTTAAATAAAATGGTACCACTTTACAATCAGGCTTCCCTTCTAGATGGATAATAAATAGTTTATAGATGCGTTATTAATTAATCTATAAACACTTTATAAATCATTACTAATTGTTTATTATGCATTAATTAATGGTGACAGAGAGACAAAATTGACCAGTTTCTTGCCAAATAGTGAACCAAACATGTTTAGTTCATCTAGAGTTATTATATTAACAATTCAGACTAAGTTACTACCTTGCAAGCACAATAAGCATTTCTAAACCTGTTTTTAAAGCATATAATATTGTACTTTATCACTGTATTATAAGTACAACTAATATTATAGCCTAAAAAATTTGGCTTATTGTGCTTACAAGGTAGTAGGTCTGAAATGTTTATTATTCCAACAGATTAAATATATAGATGAACAGATTTGGTTCACTATTTGGCAATAAATGGGTCAGTTTTGTCTCTTTCTCATCCTTAATTATTGTATAATAAACAATTATTAATTCTGCTTATAGAGGAATTAATAGTGTATCTATAAACTATTTATTAGCCATCTATGAGGGGAGCCTCATTGTAAAGTGGTTCCAATGAAATCTGTTAGTGTGGAGTGTGCACCGACGAAATTAAAAAATTTAAACTAAATAAATGGAGAACTTAATTTAGGTTTTTAAGTACAGTACATAACTGTGGGGAATATTTGAACCCTGGCAACATTTTTTCTCTAAAAGGAACAAAACAGAGAGAAATAAAAACACACTTGCTTATTCAGGCATTAAACAAAAAGTGCTAAATGTTACTCCTTCCCTCAGCAGTCTTGGGTTCATCAGAAACTGTTGTCGTGTTTTTCGGACTGTAAGGCGCACCGGAGCAGGGCTGGACTGGGACAAAAAATCGGCCCGGGCATTTTGAGCAGAGTGGCCCACAGTGATGGCATAGTTACATTGAAAAAGTAACTTAGTTAAGTTACTGATTACTTGATTTGGAAAGTAACTAAGTTAGATTACTAAGTTAATTTATTAGTTACTTTCAGCAGCTGCTAACAAGAACCCTCTGTCACAATACATAAAAAATTTAAATGTTTTAATAAAATAATTACCAATTAAAAATATTCAAAAAACATAATGGTCTTTCTTGACTTTATTAAACATAAATACTTTTGATAAAAAATAAGGTATTTCTTGATTTCAATATCATAAATGAAGGTTGAATGAATAAAGAAATACTTGCTTTATATAAAAAATAGTGTCTTTACTTCACTAAACAAATAATATGTTTACAAAAAAGACTTATAAAATGATTATTTTGAAAATGTTTCAAGTGAACAATACGTTTGTATAGGCCAACTCTTTCAGGGATGAAGATGTTCACATCCTTGATAGAGAGGAACGATGGTTTGAGAGAGGAGTAAAGGAGGCCATCTTTGTGAAAAGAAACCGTCCATCATTAAACAGAGGTGGAGGCCTCCGGGTTCAACTGTCCCCCTCTTACAATGCTGTTGTTGCTAGTATCACTCAGCCCTCTGTGAATAGCAAACAACCATCAGGGTGCTAATGATCCATTGTTAGGCTGATGGTCCTCCTTGCTCATGTGAGCAGCTGGTTTCAGCTGTCATCAACAAACTGGTTGATCCACTGTGAGTCAAGTCAAGTCTATTTTCAAAGTCAAAAGTCAAAGTCAACTTTATTGTCAGATCTGCAATATGTACTGTACAGGACATACACAGGACCGAAATTGCGTTTCTCTCAGTCCCTCGGTGCAACAGTAAACATCTAAACATTGAAACACTGAAACATATAATAATAGACATAAGCATAAAATAGTAAAACTAACACTGTCCTGAGTTTTTTGCATAGTGGTATAAGAGTATGAAAATTTACACCAACTCTAAAACTAAAACATTAAACATTTAATGAACATAATACTGTCCTGAGTTTTTGCATACTAGTATAAAAAAAGAGTATAAAAAGTATAACTAAAATAAACTAAAGGTTTCTAGCATTGACATTTGCAAAGTGGCAAAGCAGCGTATGAGTCAATGTACACAGTATATGTATGAGGTAGTAGTTGATGTTGTTATAGAGGCAAAAAGTGGCATATGCAGTAAGGCACATTGGGCATCCCTAAATAAGACCGTTCAGAGCACACTGTATATGTACCAGCAGTGGTGTAGATATTAGAGTAGTGTAAATAAATGTAAACAGTAGTAATTACATGTAAGCAGTAGTAATAAAAGTAAACAGTATTAATAAATGTAAACAGAGAATGTAAACAGTATTATGATTATAGGCAGTGATGTAATACAGACATTAGTGCAAGTATGAGAAGTAGTGCAAACTGTATGAGCACATGACCGAGAGTTTAGTGAAAACCCGTTTGATGACACAGAGTCCAGTGTTAAAATCTTTGTGTTGAGTGGTAATGTGTGAGAAAGTTTTAGTGTTAAGGCAGTTCAAATGGGAGGGGGGGCAGAGCAGGCAGAGTGTTTAGCATCCTGACTGCCTGATGAACAGAGCTGTCTCTCAGTCTGCTGGTTCGAGCCTGGAGACTCCTCAGTCTCCTCCCTGATGGCAGCAGTCTGAAGCAGCTGTGTAGTGGGTGTGTGGGATCACCTGCCATGCGGTGGGCTTTCCGAGTGAGGCGTTTGCTGTGTAAGTCCTGCAGTGAGGGCAAGGAGGTGCCCACGATCTTCTTCTTAAATTTTATTTATATAGCACAGTTAAAACAGATAAACTGTTATCAAGGTGCTTCACACACACAACACAAAAGAGGTTTAAAAATGTACAGAACAGTATCACACACCAATGGTAAAAATTATGATATTAACAGCGGTAAAAGTATAATAAAAATGTATAAGAACAATATTAAAATGAAAACACAGTAAAAAAAATATATACACTACGTCAGCTCACACAGTTTGAAATAATAGAGAAAAGATGATTTTTTTAGCAGGGATTTGAACATGTGAAGGGAGGAGGCCTGTCTAATGTTGGGGGGGCAGGTTGTTCCAGAGTTTCCACAGTGAGAGGGTGATATTTACAAGACTGAGCTGAATACAGCACCTCAGACTGAGGAAGTCTTTCTGATGAAAGATGAAACGTTTCTACAATTGTTTTGTTTTGTTTTTTGAATGTCCAGAGGCCCAGACAAGTTAAAAAAAGTTAATAAGATTATAATTTTAAATTAAAAAGGTAATAGTACAGTAATAGTAAAAGAACAATACCTCTTTTTGAGCAGTTGAGGTGGTTGAATCTCTCATCATCTCTCATCATCAGGGCTCCAGGACATGCTGACACAGCTGCTGATCGGTGTTTACAAGCTGTTTTCTTCGTTCACGTTCGGATGATGTGGTTAGTCCGTTCAAGTGACGTGTTGCTGCTGCAGGTCTTGTGAAGCAGCGTCCATGCACAGCTTTTGAATTTGCGCTGGTCTTTTAACAACAGGAGACCGCAACAACATGCTGATTGCTAACGCGTGCTGCCTGCAAGATGCCGCGCTGAAACTGTCGCATAGAGCAGACGTCACGTCACTCCTTGAGTCCTGTCTATCACTCGTCAAACTCTCAGCTGCAGGTAGGAGGAGGGGCTGGTCGGAAGAGTGCTGAGAGATTTCATTGGATTAGCTCGATGTCGTTCAAGAAAATCAACCAATCGGCCGTCGCGATTGACAAAAAAATAGCTATAATTTATTTTTTTGGTTCATGAGTGACAGGACCGCCCGGGCGGCCCATAAATCACATAAATCACCGACGGCCCACCGGGAATTTGCCCGGTATGCCCGAATGGCCAGTCCAGCACTGCACCGGAGTATAAGGTGCATTACGCAAAACAGAACAATAAGATAAGTCAAACTTTATTCATCTCATTCACAAACAATAACTCTCAACATTGTTCAGTTGTACCACATAAAATCGGTTTGAGGTCAGTAAGCACAACCAGAATTAATACATAAGGCTCACTGTCGATTTTTGAGAAAATTCACGGATTTTAAGTGCGCCATGTAGTCCGAAAAATATGGTACTTCTCAGTGGCGGCTCCTGAAATGTACACCAGGGGGGGCTATTTCTCAAAAATGAAAAAAAAATGAAAATATATCCAAGTTCAAATACAGTGCTTTTTTTTAAATCAAATCCAGATTAATACAAGGTCATCAGAACAATTAAATGCTCAGGATGAGAAGAACCAATTTGACTCACTAAAACAACAAAGAACAAACAAAAATATAAATAAATACATGATATATAAATTATTGAAAGGAAAATACCGGGTAAGTGAGATTACTCATTTCCCAGACAAAAAAAAAACCAAAAAACAACAGGAAGCACATGATGGTAGGTACAGGTCCAGGGCGTTGAAAACTGCGCCCAGCATCTTCCCATTGTTTTGTAACGTCGTGGAATAACTGCGCATGCGCCATTATAAATGAGAGTCTATGGATAAGATTCATGCGCCCTCAGAACAGGAAATACGTCACCAATCAGAAAACGTTTTTTGAAACAAACAATATAACTCATCATTACTCATAAAATATTTATCCTACACAACTAAAAACATATACGTATATATTTTGAAATATTTTTATTTTATTATTTCATTTTTATTTTTTAAAAATAAGTCTTCAATGTAAAATGGTCCAGAAGTTCCAGTGGGGCGGCGCCCTAGCGCCCCCTATTGGCCGGCCGCCCCTGGTACTTCTTCTTCCAGGTGTGTTTCTTGTGACTCCCTGCAGCTCTTTCAAAGCGCTGCTGTAAACTCTGAACAGGACCACTCCAAGATGAGAGCCATCAGGAGGTCACTTCTCACGAGCTCCATGGAGAGATGATCCTGCAGCCATTCTGGAAAATACAGTATCCTTTCAACATGTCCAGGATGCTCAGATGATGCCAGACGGCAGGTCAAAAAGAGCCACCCGCCTGGCAGCCACCCCTTTGGACCTCCATTCATCTCCAGCGTCTTTGAGCCTCGTCTTGGGTTTTGAATTCAACACAAAGGTCATCCGTGTTGACTTTATGGATGAGGTTGAGCTTGGTGGTCGCCTTCCTCAAAGAAAGAGAGGATATTATCACAGAAGAGAAGGTTGACCTCCACAATGAGCTTTAACAAAGCTCCAGGTTGTTTGGGTCACTCCGCCCCCGGGCTCATCATGACGTAGGATTTCAGTGCGTTCCATTAGCCGGGCGATGGCGGGATTAAGAGAGAGCCACCTGGTTGTGACATGGAGGATTTCCTGGAACTCAACATCACAACCCCTACAAAACTCTTTGAGGGATTCTGATGTGGAAAAGCAGCCGTCGACCTTCAGGACATGATTTTCCACATCTACAGTCAAGAGCATGCTCCACTGTGTTGTGCACCGTGTGGGCATGGCAGGTTCCTTCAAGTCGGTGAAGACAGAGCTGTGAATTCTGTAATTGTTTATGAAGCGTTCAATCTATTGTAAGCCGTTTTGTCTTCTGTGCGTTTTTCAGCATCTTTCTTGTTCCAAAATTTTTGTGCTATCTCAACAAATCATATATCAAAACAGTCTGCTATGACTTTTGGTATTGATGCAACTTTAGCTTTTGAAAATATTTAGCCTTTTCTGCCATTTTTTTCCTCATCGAATATGAATTGAGCTCATTTTACATCCTTCAAATCTTTAGATGTGTTTACAACATTTTACTGCTCCTTTCACATTTTGTTCTGGTTCAGCTTCTTTCAGCTTCCTTGTGCAAATTGAAACTTTTTTCCAGCTACTTTCGGCTGTTTTTAACAGCTGTTTTGTAATCCTTTCTGCTTCTTTCTGCTAACTACCGGTACAGCCTTTTCTTTGCTTCTTCTAACTTCTTTCTGCTAACTTCACTTTAGGCTTCTTTCAGCCTATTTATGCAAGGTTCAGCTTTTTCTGCTATTTCAGCCAATATTTAGCTAGCTTTTGTTAATGTTAGCTTTTTCAGCGAATTCCACATTATTTTGCACTAATTTAAACTTTTTCAGCCTATCCATCCATCCATCTTCTTCCGCTTATCCGGGGTCGGGTCGCGGGGGTAGCAGCCTAATTCAGCAAAAATGTGCTCTCTCCACTTCCTTCTTGTAATTTCAGATTTTTTTGTCGCCTTTTTTAGCTATTTTTCTGTAGGTTTTCCCCCCCTGCTTTTTTCAGATAATTTCCACTTTTTTGGACTAATCTCTGCTTCTTTTAGCGTAATCGGGCAAACATGCTCTATTTACTTCCTTCTGCTAATTTAAGCTTATTCTACCATTTCAGCTAGCTTTCTTTCTTTTTTTCTTTTTATAAATTCAAGTTGTTCATGGTAATTTCTGCTACTTTCATCCTAATTGACTTCTTTCTATTAATTTCAGCTTGTTTTGCTCCTTTCAGCTTTTTTGGCTAGTTTCAGTTATTTAAGCTACTATTTAGCTGTTTTATGCTATTTTAGCTTTTTCAGCTAATTCCACAGTTTTTAGCTCATTTCAGCCCTTTCCACTTCCTTCTGGTAGTTTAAGCTTCTTTCTGCCTTTTCAGCTATGTTTTAAATGTTTTGTTCGTTTGTTTTTTGCTAATTTCAGCTTTTTAAGCTAATTTCATAATTTCTGTGCTCATTTCTACTTATTTAAACCTACTTCAGCAAATATGTGCACTTTCTGCTTTCTTCTGCTAACTTAAGCTTGTTTTTGTCCTTTTCAATTCAGTATTTTTTATAAAAATTATTCCAGATGTTTTTCAATAAGCTCTTCAGCAATAAGTATTCACACTGCACTTTTGCGGGAAATGCAATGTCTTTAGTTCATATTTGTATCGTCTGCACTAAATGCTGTCACTTGATCTAATGATGAGACTTGTCAAACAACAGCTCTGAGAGCTACAGTCCCAGCAGCGGACTCAGCTGCTTTTTCCATGAAATCCAGCATTTTGTTGGTGACCTCACATTTTATGCTCAAACACTGAAGATTTATTTGATTACAAAGTATTATTATTGGCTTTGTTTGCTGCATCTGTCTGAATTGAGAATGGGAGTGGGTTTATCTGATGTTAGGGCTGTGAGAACATCACGCAAGGACATCTTTAACCACCTACTCTGTCTTTGTTCTCTCTCTAGCCTTTATATATATACTGTATATATGAATATAAATATATATATATATATATATATATATATATATATATATATATATATATATATATATATGTATATATATATATAATATATATATAAGGAGCCAAGATGGTCTAGTGGCAGGGCTTTTGACTACGGATCCGAAGGTCGCGGGTTCGCGCCCCGGCCACTACCCAGCTTGGGGTGTCTATGAGTGCACACCTATTTCTCCAGCTCCCCGGGCGCTTTCGGGCTGCTCACTGCACCACCTGGTAGGTGGTTGGGTTAAATGCAGAGACGAATTTCGTCTGTGTATGGGAACATACGCAGATGACAGGAATAGACATTATTATTATTATTATTATTATATATATATATATATATATATATATATATATATATAATAATCATTTTATTTAAAAGCGCCTTTCATGACACCCAAGGACACTTAACAAACCAACACAGTGAATACAGAGCAAACATTATCAGCGACAAATTGAAATATAAAATACATAAAGGATATAAAATGGAAGATAAAAATACATTTAGTAAAGTTAATGATAAGCTAGTCTAAAGAGATGGGTTTTCAGGGCAGTCTTGAACAGAGAAAGGGAGGTGGTGTTTCGAAGGTCGGGCGGTAGAGCGTTCCAGAGGTGAGGGGCAGAGCAGGTGAAGGCCCTGCTCCCCATGGTGGAGAGGCGGGCAGAGGGTACATGGAGTTGTAGTGAAGAGGAGGACCTGAGAGAGCGTGATGGGATGGAGATTTGTAGGAGGTCGGATAGATAAGGTGGGGCAAGGTTGTGGATAGCTTTGAACGTGAGAAGTAGAATTTTGAAGATGATGCGTGATTTGACCGGGAGCCAGTGGAGCTGCTGCAGGACANATAATAATAATAATAATAATAATAATAATAATAATAATAATAATAATAATAATAATAAACTTTATTTGTATAGCACCTTCCTACAATGCCTTGCATTGACCAAGGTGCTTAACAGGACAGAAAATATAAAAACCGGTACAATAAATCAGTGAAAATAGAATAAAAAACAACAGCAATAAAAGGAGGCAATGGAAATAAAAATGCTACATACTAAAATACCAAAAGTAATAAAAGTTACACACTGAAAGCTTTTTTGAACAAGTGGGTCTTCAGTCTGGTTTTGAACAGAGTCAGATCAGAGGTGGCACGCAGCTCAAGGGGGAGACTGTTCCAGGCTTTTGGGCCGGCAACAGAAAAGGACCGGTCTCCCCATTGTTTGTACCTTGAGCGAGGCACCTCCAGCAGGTGTTGACTGGCAGATCGTAAAGCTCTGCCGGGCTGATGGACTTTCAAAAGTTCTGAGATGTACAGAGGTGCAAGTCCATTCAGAGCTTTGAAAACAAACAGGAGCAGCTTGAACTGTATCCTGAACTGAACCGGGAGCCAGTGTAGAGAGGACAGGACAGGAGTGATGTGTTCATATTTTCGTGTGTTGGTCAAAAAGCGCGCGGCAGAGTTCTGTACAAGCTGTAAACGGGAGATGGAGGATTGATTAATACCAACATACAAAGCATTACAATAATCAAGTCTGGAGGTCACAAAGGCATGGATGGCCTTCTCCAGATCACCACGGCTGAGAAATGACTTTACTTTAGAGAGCAGACGGAGCTGGAAAAAGCTGGTCTTGACAACAGAACTGATCTGTTTATCAAGCTTTAAGTTGGAGTCAAGCTGCACTCCAAGATTTCTGACCACCGGGTTGAAGTGGGGGAGGGGAAAACCAACACTGGGACTGGGAAGGATGTTGCTGGTGTCATCAGGTGCACCAAATAAAATGCATTCAGTTTTATCTGTGTTTAGGTGGAGGAAGTTTTGAGAGAGCCAGTGCTTAATGTCATTTAAGCAGTTGACAAGAGTGTTTGAACTGGGTGAGGGGTTGGGAGTGACTGGCAGATAGATTTGTAAATCATCTGCATACATGTGAAAAGACAGATTATGACGTGCAATGATTGATCCTAATGGCAGCATGTAAAGAGAAAAGAGGACTGGCCCCAGAATGGATCCCTGTGGTACGCCAGAGGTCAGAGGGGTTGATGAAGAGGAGGACAGATCACCTATCATGACAGAAAGTATATGCTGTGTACAATGTATATACTGTATACAGTATAATTTGCTGCATCACCTGAGCTGTGGGGGGGGATCAGATTGTTAATTAAAGTGAACAGTCTGTGTCTGCTGCTTGTCTGTTTACAGACATGAGAAGAAGTCTGATCATCCAAACAGTTTTTCATTCAACCTTTATTTAGGTTGAACCACATAATAACACAATACATGTGATGATCACCGAACACCGTATTCCTAAAATATATAAACATTTTCACACAAAATACACAGAAGCCTCGACAAAAGTTTTAAATCTATGAAATGCAAAGAATAAACGTTTTCTCTTAACAAATGCATTTATTGATTTATTAACTGTGAATCCGTTAGCATGATTTGTACTTTAAGAGATAGAACTTTATTGATGCCGCAGGAAATTGTTGTTAAATTATATTTATATTGGTTAATGCTGTATTTAAAATGAATTGTAATATTGTATTGTAAAATTGTAACATTAAAAACTCAACCTGGTAAACAATAACTAAGATTATAATAATGCCTGTGTGGCACAGAGACAGAGTGAAGCCAGGCGGCGGTGGAGGGTGGGGGGGATCATTAATGTTAGATTTAGTGTTAATGTGTGTGAGAGACATATGTTGGAAATGTATGGAAATACAGAACAATTATTGGTTCAATACAGGACGTAACATTTAATTCCAAATAAAGGATGATTCCATGTTTTATGAGATGGGTGACAACCGTCAAAATTTTTAATATAATTTAATTACCTTTAAAAATGAAATGTATATAAAACACTTGTGTCTACTTACTTGGCTTCGTGTTTTCTGATGCGTTGACTGTAGTGAGAATAAAAGAGTGGTAAGGTGCGTAAACAATTCATTTGAAGGCAGAATTACATCGTTTGTGAGCAGGTCCCGGTTATTTAAAAACTCAGGAATCTAATATTTATATCAAGTTGTTGGGACGTTATCATGGCTTAAAAATAATAACATTTGCAATTAAATATAAGTTAAACTGTGTTTGACCACAAGCGCAAAACAAGTTTATTTGATAATCAAACTTTATGTCTGGAGGTTGTAATAAAATTGCATTATTGGCTGAGGGAAATCAAAATGAAAGTTTTGAGTTTAATAACAGAATTTATGTGAAACTTAGTGATGTTATATTATAACGTTTGGGTAATGGGTTTTAAATTAAACATAAACTAAATGTCATTTTGTATGTTTTTAAACTAAATCCAGGCAAAGTTCACAAATCTTTCTGCAAAATAATTTGCTAAAGATTTATTTGATGAAGTCTTTTAATTATTCCAACATTAATAATATTGTGGAATGTTTATCTAAGAAAACGTATTGACATTTCAGAGTTCTTCCTGTTCTGTGCAGAAATAAATGGCCTAAAATTCCCTCAAGATTTGTACGCCTGACCAACGTTTCTGCCAGTCACAGAGAAAACTGTTCCACAAAACACTAAGAGCAAAAGTAAACTTTAAACTTACTTTATTTTAATAAACACAGAATTTCTAAAAGTTATCCCCCCAAATTTTAAGACATGAGTGGAAATTAGATGAAACTTTTGGAATATTTTCAAATATTGGGCTGATGTTGCAATTAGCCTAAAGTCCCTATTTAACCTCTCTGAAAACACTATCTAAACCAATTAGTATTTTGTTTTACTTGAAAGGTAAAGTCACTAATGATGTGAAATTTGAAGCAAAAAATATTAAAAACAGCATGTATGACCAGTGAACAGCCACATTATCCCCGGAGTATTAACATGAGCTGTTGTTTGTCCCTGAAGGCACCACAACTACAGAGACCTGAGCAGCAACTACATGGAGGCCTTGTGGATGGTCTCCGTCACCTTCTTGTCCATTGGGTATGGAGATGTGGTCCCTCACACCTACTGCGGCCGCAGCATCTGCCTCCTGACGGGGATAATGGTGAGGCCGATGACTGCGTGCTCTGCCACACGTCAGATAAACGTCAAACGCTGATCGTCTTCTCTGACCCCGACAGGGAGCCGGATGCACAGTCCTGGTTGTGGCTGTGGTTGCCCGGAAGTTGGAGCTAACCAGGGCTGAGAAGCACGTTCATAACTTCATGATGGACTCCCACATCTCAAAAAGGGTAAATATTAATGACACCAACAAAACGTCTGTATTTACAGAAGAGGGTTAGGGCCAAGGTGCAATAATTTTTTCTTCTTAATTCTAAGATTAAAAGTCAGAGTTCTGAGATTAAAGTCAGAATTCTGAGATTTTATTTTGAGAAAAAGTCAGATTTTGTTTCTCCTTAATTATGAGAAAAAGTAAAAATTCTGAGAATAAAGTCAGAATTTTGAGAGGGGGGAATCATAATTCTGAGAAAAGGTCAGATTTCTTTTCTCCTTAATTATGAGAAAAAAAATCGGAATTTTGAGATTAAAGTCAGAATTTTGAGGAAAAAAAGTCAGAATTCTGAGATTTCATTTTGAGAAAAAGTCAGATTTTGTTTCTCCTTAATTATGAGAAAAAAGTAAACATTCTGAGATTAAAGTCAGAATTCTGAGGGGGGGAGTCTGAATTCTGAGATTAAAGTCAGACTTGTGAGGGGAAAAATCATAATTCTGAGAAAAGGTCAGATTTATTTTCTCCTTAATTAAGAGAAAAAAGTAAAAATTCTGAGATAAAATTCAGAATTCTGAGAAAAAGTCAAAATTTTGAGATTAAAGTCAGAATTTTGAGATTAAAAATCAGAATTCTGAGGAAAAAAAATCTGAATTCTGAAAGAATTGAGGAAAAAAGTCATTATTCTGAGAAATCTCATAACTCTGAGAATAAAGTCAGAATTCTGAGGAAAAAAGTCAAAATTCAGAGATTAAAGTCATAATTCTGAGATTAAAGTCAAAATTCTGACTTTTTTTTCCTCATAATTAAAGAGAAATACGTAAATAAAAAAAGTGCAACGTGGCCCTAATCCTCTTCTGTAGTATTTAAATAAAACTGCAATAAAGTAAATTAAAGTAAATTTTAATAATCTGATTCAGCCTAACAGGAAGAGTCTCTTCTTGATTTAAATCTGAAAGTTGATTAGAAGCCAAAATGTTTGAGCATGCAATAATATAAACAGCTTGTTGGTCTTAGTCAGCATACTTTCTAAAAAAAATAAAAAATAAACAGCACTTAAGGGGTTAAATGTGCATAAACTTGCAATAACTCCTAGTGATTTTCTACATCCTTTCACCAGATAAAAATTGCTGCTGCAAATGTGCTGAGAGAGACTTGGCTTATCTACAAGCACACTAAGCTGTCAAGAGAACGGGACCACACCAGAGTCCGCATGCACCAGAGGAAGCTGCTCCTGGCCATCCACCAGTAAGACCAGACCCTGCTGACACCAAGCTGCTTTTAAACTGGTTGTTTTTTTTCCATCCTGGTAACAGAGTCGCTGTGCTCACCCAATCAATATCTTCATGTTTTTGTCGTTCAGACACATCACCCAACTGTTTCAGTGATGAATAACTTGTTTCACCGTCATCATTTAGATTTCTGCTTTAAAGCCAGATATGTTTTGTGTGGGCCTTTGTACCGCATGTGCATTTTTTATTTTATATTCCCACAAAAATATAAACGTTATTCCAAATCAAACACCCTGACACTTTAAAGTCTATTCAACAAAAAACTTGTAGAAAGTGAGAATAATTTTCCCCATATGAAGGCATAAAAAATCTTCCTCCTAAAAGTAATTCTAGAAAACATTACAACTACAAAATCTTAATAGTCCAGTTCAGGGGTCTGCAACCTGTGGCTCTTTCAAGCTTTGACCAAAACTGATATAACTGAATTTTATTGGTTGTTACAAACAACAACAAAGAACTATAGTTTTAGCTGTTTTCCTGTCATTTATTTTGCAAATATGTGAATACTGGAACTAGTAAAATGAGTAAAGCATACTCACTTTACACTTTATTTTATTTACTTTACAGCACTCCCCACCCCCATGTGCCATAAGTTGATGCTTTTCATTTGTCTTACATTGTAAAAATATTAATGTTAAAAATCATTAGATATTTTTAGCTTTATGTCACCCTTACTGGCCACAAAAGCCCCTTCAACAAACCTCAAGTGGCCCATGAGCCACCAGTTGATAGTCAAGGTTGTTGTGGCTCTGGACACGTTTAATTTAGTGAATGAAGATGTAGAAATGGCTCTTTTGATAGTAAAGGTTTAACAAAGTTTTCTTTGCAACTACATAATAGAAGTACTGTATACCGGTTGATTGGAAAAAAAACATCACAGAAACATTTCTAGCAAGGACTGGGGGTGCAAAGGGTGCTACATCACCCCCTTGTGGATAAAAAAAAACAAACAATGAAATTCACCTCTTTACTGAGATAGCCTCAACTATATGCATAGTCTCCAGTATTCAAAGTCGGCGTTCAGCTCTACTTTTATATACAAATGTTTTGTTTTACTGGTATTAAACGTCATTAGAGCGAAATGTTGTCAATGTGTTGCCATGTCTGAATATGAGCACAGCTGAAACAGATGTATGAACAGAATAAGTGAGGATCCACAGAAGAAAAATACAAACCAGATTCCAAAAAAGTTGGGACACTAAATTGTGAATAAAAACTGAATGCAATGATGTGGAGATGGCAAATGTCAATATTTTATTCGTAATAGAACATAGATGACAGATCAAAAGTTTAATCTGAGTAAATGTAACATTTTAAAGGAAAAATATGTAGATTCAAAATTTCAGTGTCAACAAATCCAAAAAAAGTTGGGACAAGTAGCAATAAGTGGCTGGAAAAAGAGCATATAACAAACAGCTGGAAGACCAATTAACACTAATTAGGTCAATTGACAACATGATTGGGTATAAAAAGAGCTTCTCAGAGTGTCAGTGTCTCTCAGAAGCCAAGATGGTAAGAGGATCACCAATTCCACCATTGTTGCGCAGAAAGATAGTGCAGCAATACCAGAATGGTGTTACCCAGCGTAAAATAGCAAAGACTTTTAAGTTATCATCATCAACCGTGCATAACATCATCAAAAGATTCAGAGAATCTGGAACAATCGCTGTGCGTAAGGGTCAAGGCCGTAAAACTCTACTGGATGCTCGTGATCTCCGGGCCCTTAAACGTCACTGCACCTCAAACAGGAATGCCACTGTCAAGGAAATAACAGAATGGGCTCAGGAATACTTCCAGAAAGCATTGTCAGTGAACACAATCCACCGTGCCATCCGCCGTTGCCAGCTGAAACTCTACAGTGCAAAGAGGAAGCCATTTCTAAGCAAGCTCCACAAGCTCAGACGTTTGCACTGGGCCAGGGGTCATTTAAAATGGAGTGTGGCAAAATGGAAGACTGTTCTGTGGTCAGATGAGTCACGATTTGAAGTTCTTTATGGAACACTGGGACGCCATGTCATCCGGACCAGAGAGGACAAGGATAGCCCAAGTTGTTATCAACGCTCCGTTCAGAAGCCTGCATCACTGATGGTATGGGGTTGCATGAGCGCTTGTGGCATGGGCAGCTTGCATGTCTGGAAAGGCACCATTAATGCAGAGAACTATGTTCAGGTTCTAGAACAACATATGCTCCCATCTAGACGTCATCTCTTTCAGGGAAGACCCTGCATTTTTCAACAAGATAATGCCAGACCACATTCTGCAGCAATCACAACATCATGGCTACGTAGGAGAAGGATCCGGTACTGAAATGTCCAGCCTGCAGTCCAGATCTTTCACCTATAGAGAACATTTGGTGCATCATAAAGAGGAAGGTGTGACAAAGAAGGCCCAAGACGATTGAACAGTTAGAGGCCTGTATTAGACATGAATGTAGAGCATTCCTATTTCTAAACTTGAGAAACTGGTCTCCTCTGTCCCCAGACGTCTGTTGAGTGTTGTAAGAAGAAGGGGGGATGCCACACAGTGGTAAAAATGGACTTGTCCCAACTTTTTGGGATTTGTTGATGCCATGAAATTTTGAAACACATTTTTCCCTTAAAATGAGACATTCTCTCAGTTTAAACTTTTGATCTGTGATTTGTTTTATTCTGAATAAAATATTAGATGTTGGCACCTTCACATCACTGCATTCCGTTTTTATTCACAATTTATTTAGTGTCAACTTTTTTGGAATCTGGTTTGCAAAAAAAATTCTCGGAAAAGGAGACAAGTGATGACAAGATTAGATGTTGAAAAACCTACCTGTCTGGACTACAATGCATCAAAATACAGTACTTTGATCAGAGCTAGTTGAAGCTGTAAAAGTGTAACCAAAGGAATGAATAAACATTTATCCGGTTATAATCCTTTAGTCCAGCCCTTTCTCTTCCATACTTGCTGATTTTATGTTCACGCATCATTTTCTTGGTCTTCAGGCTGCGCAGAGTGAAGATGGAGAAGAGGATACTTGCAGATCAGGGCAACACACTCGTAGACCTCTGCAAGGTGAGGGCAAGCGAACGCATCTTCCCGAGTGTTTCAACACGTGACAAACTCTCGTCGCTTCCTTCCAACAGATGCAGAGCCTGATGTACGACATCGTGACGGAGGTTCAGGGCTGCAGGGCGGAGCTGGACTCGCACATCCACAGCCTGGAGAAGCACGTGCAGGAGCTGAGGGAGGGCTTCAGGAGCCTGATGCCGCTCCTCTCCAGCACGCTGTCCACGCAGAACTCCTCCATCCGACACCTGCTCCGGGAGAGGGAGGTGAAGAGCGAGGGCGCGAGCGGAGCGGACAAGTAGATTTAGGCCAGAAGAAGTTTCTTCTTGGTCAGATCTGAGCAGAACATGAACTTTGTTCTGATGTAAACCCGTTCTCTGTAGCGTGAATTAAATGTAGAAATTAGCTCCAACACTTCTAACGGCTTCTCCTGCAAGTTTCAGCAGTATAACTTATCAAATTTGTGATTTTCTTAACAGTTGGGCAGATTGACATGAAACCTTATTTAAAATAATATATTAATGTCGTCAGTTTAAATTAACCATTGGGCTCCATTGTGGGGAGCTGCATTGTAATCTTTATTTTTTTCTGATTGTGTAATAAAAGTTTCACGAATTGTAACAGTTTGGTAATTTGCAAAATATAATTTAGTGTGGTAGCAAGATGCTTTTAAGAAAACCATCAAGAACCGCACAGGAAACTGTTCCTTTAGCCAAAACGTTTTATTTAGAGAGACAGGGTTGGAGGGTGGAGTTGCAGCAACAACCGCTCTGTCAACATGAATGGTGAAAATCCATGTGCTGTCCAGTCAAGTCTTCGTTTCAAATCCGACCGCAGGCTCTGCCGTCGCCTCGGAGCCTAAAGAAGCTGGTATCAACCGGTCCATCCCCTCCTCTCTCTTTCAGCTCCAAGGACAACAACTAGTGCTGCTTCCTCCTGAACGAGCACCCTGCCACAGAAAACAACCACCGTCAGTCTGCTGCTGACAAGAGCACCACAGAGACAACAGATACAATTATTTTAAACCTGCACGAAAGACTAAATTACAAATGCTTGTTCTCAACATTCGAAAGAGCTGAGCCACTGGTCTAACTCAACTCTTCTGCTACGCGAGGTTGATCTGGCACCGGAATGAGACTGGAAGACCACGGCAGAGGAAATACAGTCACTTAGCAGTGCACACATCAAAACGAGTCAAAAAGTTCATCTGATCATACAAAACTAAAATATACAACTTCTTTGTATCTAGGCCTGTCACGATAACATTTTTTTTGGTGATTATCACAATAATTTCTGAGACAAACGATAATATTGTTTGAAACATGACAATTAGTAATTATTTTCAAATTTAAGAAGAAATGTTTTGTCTAGTACCTTTTTTGACCACTGGAAGGCAGTATAAGACTGTTTGAACTGAGGGATGGATGGTGAGAGCGAGTGTCTCTTTAAAAAAATGGGAGGCAGGCCCCATGACGTGACATGGGCTCTCTCCTTCCTTTTTTCAATTCTCAAAATGGCGGACGCTCTGTCGTTCGAGCTTTGTCGTTCCCTGACCTGTTACGGAAGCACGATCCGTCGTGTCGGCTCATTTGCGCATACTTCCGGGTCGCACGTATTGCTGTTGAATATGCCAGATTATGGAAAATGTACTGACAATTTCATGTAAGCTGACACATGGTACGATTTTCATATTGCTAATTTACGCCACTCGTACTTCTGTTAAAACTGACATATTTACATCACTGGTTAAAATTATGTGCATTTGGGTAAATAAAAAAATATTAGTGATGTAGTGCAGCTGGACCACCACAGAGCAGTGTTTCACCATGGAAATAATTTGTATATTACAGGGTTATAACATGTTAATGATTTTAACAGAAATACAAGTGGCGTAAATTAGCAACATGAAGATCATACTTTTCTAAGTAAATTAAGACAGTTCTTATTCATAAAAGGAATTATAACATTGTCTAGGAAAATTAATTTATAGGAAGAGATGTTCATTTTCTTTCATCTTGCATATTCAATGGCGACCCGGAAGTATTACTTTTAGAGCATGAGCAAATGAGCTGACACTACGGAACAGCTTCCGCAACATCGGGGAATGACAAGCTCTTTAACATAGCATTTGTCACACAAAGCTTTAAACAAAAAAAAGTAAACAAGTTATCCGCTTCTTTTTGCAGAGAAAAAACTTTTTAGATGAAGACAGGGGTTTCAACAGAGATTTTTGGAGCTTCGACAAGACATACGGTAGGTTTTTTCCCCAGAGGTTGGCCTGTTAGCTTAGCCTCTCAGCTTAGCTGCTATTAACGATCCAAAAACGTGATTTTGGACGATTAAACTGATTTTAAAAGAAAAGATAAAAAGGGAGGGGTCAGCCTTTTTGTCATCCAGTATCTTCAGTAGAGAGACACGGAGAAATGATAAAGCCGTTAAATGAAAAATGATAATTATCATGCGATTAATTGATGTTGTATCGTGACAGACCTACAAACAAAATGGCAACTCATTGTTCAGAAAGAGCTAAATAGATGAACTTTTACATCATTTAATGTTCAGAACTAAAGCACTAGAAAGATCCACGACTATATCAGCATCATGAGGAAAATTAAACGGACAATTAGACACACATAGGCCCTTGATAAAATAAGACATTTGAAAATCAGCAGATGTGATTCTGGCGTTAAGCAAATGCTAGCTTTCATTCAACCTTTATTTAGGCAGGTTAATCCCATTGAGCGTGGGAATGGTGGCGCAGAGGTTAAGAAGGTGAGCTTGTGATCGGAAGATCGCCGGTTCAAGCCCCGGTACTGACAACATCAAAAATGTGGGTGGGATAAGTGAAGCAGTCACACCTGTCTCCAGCCTCATCTGCCCCACTCTGGGCCCTTGAGCAAGGCCCTTAACCCACACTATCTGCTCCCCTGGGCACCCTAGATATCAGCTCTCTGCTCCACACAGAGGGCTGTGGTTGTGTCAGGAAGGGCATCCGACGTAAAAACAATTGCCATGTCTTCGTGCGACTAGTTCGCTGTGGTGACCCCTGATGAAGGGAGAAGCTGAAAGAAGAAGAAGAAAGAATCCCATTGAGCCTCAAGGACTCATTTACAAGAGACCTGGCTACAAACAAAGAATGATGACACCAGCAACTGTTTTAGCTCGGCAGTAAACAACTGTGTCATCAGCATAGAAATGTAAGGATGCATCAGGGATGCTCTGACCTACATTACCTATGTAGATTGTAAAGAGGGTTGGTCCTAAGACTGAGCCTTGTGGTACATCATTGTTGACTGTTAACGAACTGGACGAAGTACAGTTATGTTGTACACATCAGAGTCAGAGAGTCAGAGTCAGAGAGTCTTTATTGTCATTTGCACCGCATGTGGTACATGAGATGAAAACGAGATTATGTACACGAGGTCCCAGTTACATCCAACAACAAATGAAAGAGAAAAACAGTAATAACATCGAGAACTAACTAAGAAAAACATCAACTAGTAATACACTAAGCCTAATATAGTGGGAATAAACAGCAGCACGAACATGAGTTTGTATGAGCAGATGGTCACAGATGGTCACAGATGAACACAGCAACAAGAAAACATATCAGCATCACCATGATGTGATATTTTGCAGTGTTTATTTTAATTTTATTTTTATTTATTCATGAGTCTAACAGCCTCAGGGTAGAAGCTGTTCCTCAGTCTAGTGGTTCTACACTTGATGCTCCTCAACCTCCGTCCTGAGGGGAGTGGGGCAAAGAGTGAGTGTGCTGGATGAGTGAGGTCTTTCATGATACAGGTGGCTCTTTTCCTGCATCTAGAGGTGTAAATGTCTGTGATGGTGGGGAGACTGACTCCAACAGACTTCTGTGCAGCCTTCACCACTCTCTGCAGAGCTTTTCTTTCTTCAACTGTGCAGCCTCCATGCCACACGTTGATGCTGGAGCACAGGATGCTCTCCACTGCACACCTGTAGAACGAGGTGAGAACTGGGCTGCTCAGACCGGCTCGTCTCAGCCGTCTGAGGAAGTAGAGTCTCTGATGACCTTTCTTGATCAGGCTGGTGGTGTTGTTGCTCCACACATTGCCTTCGATCGGAAAGATAGTTTGAAAACCAACCAATGGTGTGATCAGAGAAACCGATTTCTGAGAGCTTATGACACAGGATGTTATGATCCACAGTGTCAAAAGCTTTAGACAGGTCTAAGAAAAGTGCAGCACAATAGTCCTTAGCATCCAATGCTTCAACAACGTCATTAAGAACCTTCAGAGAAGCAGTTGTTGTGCTGTGTTTTTTCCTGAAACCAGATTGATGGAGAGGTAAGATGTTAAATGAGTCCAGATAATTTTTGATCTGAGAGTTTATCAGTTTTTCTAGAACCTTGGCTAAAATGCAGAGTTTAGAGATCGGTCGATAATTGTTCAGTGAGGTGGGGTCACCTCCCTTCAGCAAAGGAAGAACAAAGGCTGTTTTCCAAGCATCCGGAATGGAGTTTTGGCTTATGGACAGATTAAAGATGTGGGTCACAGGGACTGTGATGATATGAGCAGCCAGCCTTAAGAAATAAGGAGGAAGTTCATCTGGACCTGCAGATTTTTTAGGATCAAGATCTTTTAACAGTTTATTTACCTCACTGACTGAGAACGGAGAAAAAGAGAAGGTGTGATTAACTGAGGATTGACTTGTAGGAGAGATTTGATTTGTAGAAGTTTGATTATTAGATGAAGTGGCTGATTTTCCATTAGTAACTGTCAAATAATGAACTAAAAGCAACAAAATGTTTGTTGAAACAGTTTGGGATCTTGTGCTTATTTGACACAGGAACAGAGTTAACGAGAAGTTGTGATGGGAGGTCAGATGATTGGGGGATGTCTGAGAGAGATTTGGCATAGGGCCTGAAAACAAAAATACATGTCACGTTTAATTAACATCTAACTTGCTGAGGTGTTGCTACAACCCAAAACCATTAGTATAGTGAATCAGATGGAGTTGCGTTGTGGGTGAACTAGTTTGCAGATACAGACCCTCTGTGAGACGTGCTTTGCCTCCAGTGGGCTGACACAGGACCGTTGAACATCCAACACACAGCACGACTGTCTGAGCGTGGCTGAACACTGTCGTGATCTTGTAGCATCCTGCAGAAGACAAATCATTTCATGAAACAAAGACTGAGGCTGAAAAACACCACGTGTTTTTATAAAGACAATCCGTACCTGGACATTTGACATCCATAAAGTAAGAGTTGGGGCTCTGAACCAGACGTTTCTTTTTGTGCTTCCTCTTCTCCTCCTCGGGGGATGGGTGCAACAAGTCTCTTGCGAGCTGGATTAAGGAAACAAAAAAATTAATCAAATTAAACTAAAGTAAACGTGATGAGGGGGAACATAAATATTTAGCAACAGAAACAAAAAAATCGTCGCATCTGTGGCAAAGGTGTTAAATTGCTGTAAATTGTTTTGTTTAAACATAAAAAACGCAATTCACGCATTTGATTCTGCTTCAGGGCTGCTGCGTTGGCCCGCTCGAGTTCTCACGTTGGCCTACATTAAATAACGCACAGCGCACGCGAACGTCGTTCTTAGGTTAAACATTTTATATATTTTACAGGTTTTCGCGAAGTTAATCCGTATTCAAGACATTTTGTGATGATTATAGTTCGGTTTTCTCCGATTTTAGCTCCTCTGCTAAACTGGCTCCATGTTTGCCGTGTGCGCGCGGCCATCTTGTGTCACAACGGCCTCGAAATGCGCTGAAAAATGATCGAAAACGCGTCTTTAACCGAACGAAACCGACCAAAAGTCACAGCAAACAAATCTCTAATGTCTTCTGTAAGTGTTGAGTCCATCACTGACTCCCTAACGCTCGGTTAAATGGTTAAAATGTCCATTTCTATTAACTGGAGACTCACTGGCATGTTGGCGAGGAAATAGCCGCTGCCGAAAAGGAGGCTTTACCGGAAGCGAAGGATTCATATTGGTGGGTGTTCGGAGCGAAAAACAGGATGTGACGACACACACACGCACACTTCGGAGCCATATTGGAGAGGCCAAAACTCCCATTTGTTTGTGGTGTTTGCATCATCTTTATTGTACAGACTTTGAACTCCCGTTATTTGACTGAATTATTATTTTTTATTTTATTTTATTTTTTCAAAAATAAAGGTAAAAACTAACTTTTTTAACATCTCTGTTTTCTCAAATATTTCTATATCTTTGTTAACATCTGTTGTTTGTACATCTCTTCTGTGTTCTTTGTTTAAAACAGGTCTCTTTTGTAAATGAATCCTCGTGGCTCAATAAGACTAACCTGTATAAATAAATGTTGAATGAATGAATGAATTGTAAACAGGGTAAGCAAAACGGTCATACAGGAAAATTAATTAACATCATCCACTGTTGCAAAGGTTTGTGGCGAATAAAATGTTTCAATCTACA
Source organism: Garcialebias charrua (assembly GCA_038048925.1). NCBI lineage: Eukaryota > Metazoa > Chordata > Actinopteri > Cyprinodontiformes > Rivulidae > Garcialebias > Garcialebias charrua. Next base: position 23,820 of record JBBPBX010008617.1, read on the forward strand.
CTGATTATAAGCAAAAAGCCTGGAACACTTCTTGCTTTGAAAGAAATTTTTTGAACTACTTTTTTTAACCCAAACACAGAATTGTATTTAACCTCCTATTTAACTCCAAACATTTTTATTTTACAGTCCCTCTTTAGAGAAAAAAAACAATAGTTTATATTTTTGTTTCTCTTTGAGGGCCTCCTGGTGGCACCTCGGCTCAGATAATCAAAAAGTTGACCAGCTCTGTCCTCACTCTGTTCCCACTTCCCAGCATCAAACATGCAAGTCCATCCTGATAAAAGTTATTCTTAAGCTCAGTATGGGTCATTGCAGTCAGGCAAAAACAAATTCCAAAAGCCAATTCAGTGTGTTTAGGGTTTTAGTGGCCATAAGTAAATAAAGGAATGCTACAATAACTGTAGGAACTATAGCAATACAGTACAGTATTGTATTAAAAGCTTCATCTTTTGTGTTTATCATCACAGTGTTGCTTACAGTTGAGTCGATGTCATGACAAGTGTAACAGACACAAACATCAGAGCTGAAACTACTTTGTAATAGTTTCTAACTTCTTCATTTCATGTGCCAGAAAACAATAATAATAAAAGAAACAGCAGTTTCAGTGCAACTTTTGAATCAGGTGGTTCGGCATCATGTCCCCCGTCCCTCCTCTTCCATTGTCCCGGAGCTGGTTTTGACGACACCATCTGTGAGAGCCATGATGTCCTTTATCTTCATGTAACATTTAGACTCAGCTGGGAAGAGATTTCTCTGTAAAAATAAATACATGAATAAAATCATGCATTAAACACACAGATTTAATTATAAATGTATGGTAAAACGCACTCACTATAGTGAGTGCGTTTTACCTGCATGAAAGAAATCAAATTAAGTGACATACTGCAGTAGAGCTGAAGCAAAACAAACAAATAAGTAAATGGGAAAAATGTCATATTTTATATAAATGTGGAACTGAGTGCAAGAGGAATATTGGCCATAAATATGAAATACTGTAAATAAAAATTGAATATTAAAATAATAATGCACCAAATTAAGCCAGTGAAAGGTGGTGTTTTGAACGTTATTACTGTGTTTGGTTTTATGTTTAAGGCAGTCCTCGAGTTACGGCGATTCTGTGTTACGAACGCATCTTATTAATAAAAATATAAATTTAAATAAAAAATTTTAAAAAACTTTTTTTTTGGAAAAATCTTATTTGATGTGTTTATTATATGTGTACAGTACTTTGTTGCAGCTGTGGTTGTTTTAAATGGCTTTATAAATAAAGTATTATTATTATTCTTTAGAAGCCGATTTACGCAGTTTCCGGCAGTTTTCGGCAGTGTACGCCAGTTTTCGGCAGTGTCCGCAGTTTTCGGCAGTGTGTTCGCCAGCTTTCGGTTAGCTTCGGTTAGCTTCGGCCAGCCGGCTTTGGAGGACCGTGTGTCCAATGAGAGGTTGACTCATACGGATAAATGAGTTGGAAACGCTCGGTGAACTCTGTGGACGTCTCAGGCCCGGAGCAGCAGCCGCCGTTCGCACCGCCGCGCCGCATCCCACCACGCCGGCCGACACCACCAGCTCACCGCGGGATCCGGTGACCATATCCCGCCGCTACTGTCACTGCCATCAGCCGGTGTTCTGTGCGGGCGGCGGAGACGCCTGCTGCGGCCGGGAGCTCGCCTCGATGTCCGCCTGGCAGCCTCAGATGTTGGATGGACACCGAGCTAACATGCTAAAACGCGGAGAAACAGCTGCGCAGCCTTTTGGAGGGGCTAACATGCTAACGCGGCGCAGCCTTTTGGAGGGGCTAACATGCTAATGCGGCGCAGCCTTTTGGAGGGGCTAACATGCTAACGCGCGCAGCCTTTTGGAGGGACACCGCGGAGAAACTCCCAGTAAGTTATTAACTCTTTTTCCCTTCATTATGGCTCCAAATGTATGGAGTTAACATGCTAACAGGCCTTCCTATAAACAGTTTGGACCGCGTGAAGCAGCACGAAGCTGCAGAGCTCAGACGGAGACAGGCTTGACCAGCTCACAGTAAGAAATTAACTTTTTTTTGTCTTTCCAAATGTACTGTATGTGTTTTTTGATAAGTGTTAGGATAAGCAAAGTGCTTGGTAACTGTACAGTACTATACATGTACGTGTTTAAGTTGCGGCTCGTGTTTTCCGACTTACAGCGATTTTCGACTTGCGAACGGCCGTAGGAACGGAACTCGTTCGTAAGTCGAGGACTACCTGTATTCTGTTTTTGGCCTGCTGCTGTTCTTTACTGGATGCTGTTACAATGTGTAGATCTGTCCAACTACAACATCAGGCCTTCACTGAAGAGGACGTCACCTGCAGGCAGAGACGCTGCAAGCTTCTGTCCTCTTCCTGCTGCGTCTCCAGAACGGCCAGAAACAGAGGAAGTGACTTCTCTGTAATTCTGTTTCCTGCACAAACAAGCACAACGTTAATGCTGACAAAGCCTTTCACATCTTTTACTCTTTTCTTCACTCTCAACGAAGCCCCTATTGTGCAAGTTGCACAAAACAAACTGACAAATGAGAACATTTTTCCTTATATAAATTACAAACAAAAAAAAGAAAACTAAAAGGTTGTAATAAGCCAACTTTTAAGTCGGAAACATCTTGGCAGAGAAGCGTTTTTACATAAATTAAAGGGGTATTTACATCTAGAGAAAGTCAACAAGAGTGTAAAATATTTCTGTAATCAAATAAAAGTATAGATAGTATTTTATGTATTTTCTCTTTGAATCAGAACAGCTGCAGACCTGCTAGATTCAGGGAGGCGAGCGTTGCATTTCCAGGCAGAAAAAGCTGTCCGTCCTTGTGGTGCACAGATTGGTCCAGCAGGGGGTTGGCTGTCTCCAATAACTCTGCCTGCACGTCCACAAAGAGAAAACACGTTCAAACCACATCCATCACTAAGAATGTCTCTTCTTCAGATATTGCATCTTCCACACCTCATTCAGGGAACTGTTTGATTTATCCTGCAAGACAAAAAGCAATGAAAGACTAAATTTTTGGCTACGGCTCATTCACAGGCTTGGGGAGAGCTTCAAGTACCTCTTGTGTAAATGATTGTTGATCTTTACCCCCTAATTTTCCACCTTTAACAGGAGCTGGCTTTACATCAGAAGCTGGGAGAATGTTAAAAAAGATGGCAGTGAGGGGAAAAAAGCTGCAAGAAGACAATACGTATATGAAAATGAACAATTACCTTTCTTGCTGGTTTTTTCTTTGACTTCAGAGGTTTTCACATCTTTTCTGGAAGCTTCCTGCAATTTCACACGCACAGCCAAACTATAAACAGACAGGTCTAATGTTTTAAAAGCAGGTTTTAGTATTAACAATTAATATAATGTCTCTCTAAACCACCTCATTTTGAAGAAAATTTGTTTAATGATGAGCATGCATCTCAGCAGAGCTACGATCATTTAAAACTCCAGTCACCAACATTTCATATGCTGTGCATGAGTATGTTATTCTGTAAACGGTTTAATTTAGCAGTAAATAGTTATTCTTGCAGAAATATTATAACACTGCTGCTGGAAGTGGCCCTTGGCTATACCTGGCACTGATGTGGCGATGGTTAAGTAAAGGTTTCTAAAATAGTATTTGTGTGGCACAATAAGTCAGTGTTGGTTGTTTTATACCCCCCCCCCCCACACACACACACACACACACACATACACTTAGATTAACAGTTAGCTTGATGCTACAGTTACAATTAAATGTAATTTCTCCATAATGCGTCTGTTCAGAGAGCTATCTCCAACATGTAGGATATTAATTATTCATAAATTTTCTGCAGAACCCCACTGTATGTTGTCACGGATTGCACGATTAACATATTTAATTTCTTGTCAGTCTTTCAGCGTTTACACGTTACCTTTTTCTTGGATATGACTTTGCTGTCTGCTTTGGTAACACTCACTGACATGCTTTGTGTTGAGCTAAGCTGGCTACTTGAAAACTGCTCCAAATCAGCCTTAAACGAAGACTGCAAAAAAATAAAAATAAACAGAGAAAAAGTTCCTCTAAACATGTTGCATGTAAGCTAAAATAGTGGTAGTTTGGTGATAAACACAACACTTTCACTCTTACAGCACTTATTGTTTGCAGGAGCAGCTTCCTTCTTTCCACGACTTCCTCGTGAGTTAGAGGAAACTCACCAAGTATCTGAAAGTGAACAAACAGAGCGATGGGTGAATCATGTATTTATATGATGCAATAAGTACAACGTGGAAACATTTTAAACACGTTATTTGTCAGTTTGATGTAAACAGATACCTCAGCCAGAGGAGCAGCTCCCGAGTCTCCAATCTGATTGTTGGCCAGTGAGAGAATGAGCAGAGTCCGATTCAGCCGCAGGCCCTAAACGCAACGCAGCAAGAGAACACCTCAGCAGGTACAATGGAAACATGCAGGGGGGGATATATAACCAGCTCTGGGTCATACCCGTGCAATATGTGCAGCACCTGCATCACCAATAGAATTGAACGCCAGGTTGAGCGACAAGAGGTTCTTGTTAGCGGTTGTGGAGGTGGAGAGAGCCGAACCAATCCAACGAGCGCCTTCGTCTCCGATCCGGTTGTTTCGTAGAGAGAGGTGGGTGAGACTTGGACAAAGAAACATGACATGAGTTGGGCATGTCAGCTTCTGTACAAAAAAAAGTTTTGCTTTTAGCGCATCTGAATGTGACTCACACACTGCTTTCAGAGAGAAGAAGGTGGAAGCTCTGCTGTGGAAGAATGTTCCCCTCTATGGTCACAGTTCTAGTGGGTTAATAACTCAGATTTTAGATAAAAAAATGTCCGCAATGCTGCAATTATTTCATGTTGGAACTCAAATTTGTATTCCCAACTCTCCAACTTAAATGCGACAGACCAAACCTGTTGCAGAAAGACTGTTTGAGTGACAGAATGGACTCACCTGAGGCCAGAGCACAGAGAAACTGTGTTTGTGAGGGAGATTACCATCTGATCTGTCAGTCCCGCCTGCCAAAACCTGCCAAGCAGTGGACAGGGTTACACTTACACACAAGAACCAAACTGCTCGCTGCAACAAGAGTGCATCTCTCCACCTGCTCATTACTCACTGAAGGCTCAGCAGCTGGCTCATGGAGGGAAGTATCTTCTGCATTACTCTGAAAATCTGCTCAGTCACCTTCCATCCTGTAAACCCATGACAGGTGTCGTTAGGTTCACAGCATTTGTTTGAAATATACTACAAAGCTGTTTAAAATTAAAAAGGGCAACAGTTTGATTTTAATATAATGTGAAAAAATAAAGAATTAAAAAAATAAATGTAACTATTTCAGCAGAAATACTGAATGACATATCTACGAATAAAAAAAACAAATGTATGGTATTTACAGGTACTTGGATTTACAATAATGTAAAGTTACATATAGCTACTGGGTTGGCATGGGGTTGAAATCGACAGAGTTTATGAGACACATTTTTTGGTATCATTCTGGATAGCAAACTTAGTTGGAAGCTTCATATTGAATATATTAGAAATAAAATTGCAAAAACTATTGGAATATTGTTTAAAATAAAAGATTTAATAAATGCAAAAGGCTTGCATATTATATACTCCTCCTTGATTATGCCCTACTTGTTATATTGCTCAGAAATATGGGGAAATGCAAATAAAACTACTATTGACATATTAATAAAGTTACAAAAAAAGCAATTAGGCTTATTAATAAAGTGGGATATTGTGAACCAACTAATAAACTTTTTATTCAAAATAATACTTTAAAATTTAATGACATTGTTTATATAAAAATACTGGAAATAATGTATAAAGCACTGAATAAAAGTCTTCCCTCTGGAATTCAGAAATTATTTAAGTTAAGAGAGAGTAAATATAATTTACGAGGTTTGTTAATATTTGAACAAGGTAAAGAGAAAAGTAAAGTAAAATCTAGATGTATTTCAGTTATCGGCGTGAAACTGTGGAATGAACTGAATGATGATCTCAAATTATGTGCTTTTTTTGGTGAGCTTCAAAAGAGCCTCAAAATGTAAAATTATAAAAGCTTATGGCAATGTTATGTAGATGTATATACTGTATGTATTATGTAACCATGCACTGTATGTATACATGCATATTTAAATATACAGTAAATGTTTGTATGTGCACTTATGCATATATGTGGACAGTAGATACTGTATATGTCATTATGTAGACTGCTGAGTCTAATAGGGTATAGTATAAGCCTTGGCTTCAGCCTATTGCTTTTTTGGTAAATGATTGATTTACCATTTTATATTGTTTTCCTTTTATTTGTAATGTTTTTAATTTACCAAAATAAAGTTGAGTTGATAATCAATGTGAGCTGAAAACAGCTCAAAACCTTGATTCAAAATATATACGGTTATCCCCGTAATTTCTCCACATAAGATGATTTTAGATTAAATCTCTGACACAATAAGATGGAAACAATTAACGCTTGTCCTTTAATTACAATCATTTACTGTTTTGTTTTTACCAGAAATCTTCATCGTTTTGGCACTGAGGGGGTCTTCATTTTCCAGCTCAACGTTTATGCGTGGCTTCGACCAGCCAGGTGAAGGATTTATCTGTGACTGGTTGTTGTCTGGAGATGAAATAATACTAATTACTAAACATGAGCTAAGATTATTTAAAAGAGGCAAATAGGCCACAACAGTTTTCTTTGGGACTTTTAGATTTTTCAATTTAAAAGCTGCTTCATACATGCTCCTCTGTTCAGAAGAGGAGTATCTTGCTTACCCGTGTCCTCTCCTTTAGTTTCAGTGCAAAAGTCCGGTTGTTTGCTGCAGATTTCTGGGATATTCTTCATGTTCAGAAGGGTGCTAAGCACAGGGAAGTCGATCTCCACATTTCCCGTGCACTCATATCCATCTGGAGAATGGAGTGGAAAAACTAAACAAACCACAAATGACCCCGCAGAAACCGAGAATAATGCAGGTTACCAAAAGTCTGTGCAGGGACTGCTTCAGCTGTCGACAGTCCTTGGGGAAAAACAAAATGAAAATTTGTTTAAATTTGCAAAATAAATCCAAAACTAACGTATAGTCGAGTACATGTATATAAGCTAAAATCTACTTAAAAAAATAATAATAATCATACTTTATTCAAGTATGATTATTATTTTTATTAGATTTTTATTTAATTACATGTAGATCTATTTAATTAGATCACTTCTAAGTGATCATAGAAAATATATACTTTCAGTGACAATGATAAATTGTTGTATTTAAGTTAAACAGCACTATGTTTTAAAATTCATTAGCTTTCATAGGGGCATGTGAATGATTTGTATTTGATCTTGTAAGGTGCATAGTAATTGAATAAATACAAAAAAATATGGTCTGAGCATTATCAACACAATACTTATTTAAATGTTACTGTTTGACTATAATTATTGTTGTTGTTGTTGTTTTTTCAGAAAATTTGAGCTTCTTAAATAAAATGAGAGCTAACAGTAGCTAGCAGTCACGTTGAAATGGGTGCTGTAAACTTTTAATTAACTTCCGACTAAAAGATAGTAATCATCAAGCTAACCAACCAGAAATTTTCGAGGCATCATCTTCTTGTTTTGCCTTCTCTTTAGTTTGTTTCTTTTTAGACATTGCCGTGTCTTTACATTCAAAACCAAATTAATCCGACAAATTAGCAAATAGAGTGCAAAAGTTAGCTAAACCGCTACATTGCTAAACTACGGATCAACACGGCGTTACCTGTTACCATGGTAACCAGCTCTGCTTCACGTTGTTAGTTTTTATCGCGATACTTTACACGTTTTTTTTGTTTTTTTGTTCGCGACTAATTTTAGTAATACTTATTTGCATGGTGATTTTTACATTGATACTTTAAATTATGACGTCACATCCTGTACCTTTGGTTTTGCGTTATGTGAATGGTTATACTGTATTTTGTTCTAGATTTCTAGGTTGCCCTGCTCCTCCATACCTCTTTTTGCTTAGTGGCACAACTTCTGGCATGTCATATTCAAAACAGTGTTGTAGAAGGCATCTCTCTCCTTGGTAATAAACTCATTTTTACACACACAAGAAAAAAAACTTTTTTTTTTTTTTTTAAACGAAAGCCAAATTGCTGTAGTGATTAATACAAATCAGAGGTCAAGGGCATCTGATTTATCCCTCAATAATAACTGTAGCTGTGTATTCCTGTAAAAGTTGAAGTGTGTTATCAGTCTTAAAAGATCAAAGGTGCACCTCAAACTTTACACAAAATCCAAAATAAATTAAATAAATGGCTCCTATGCGAGATTAATCTTTGAAAGAAGAATTTTGCTCGTTAGGCATTTCAAGGTTAACATATGCAGCTTTGTTAAGACATTAAAAGTAATTGATAAAAGAGGAGAGAGATGCTCTTTAACTTTGTATGGAAAAATAGAACACTCTATCTGAAGAAGTCTGTTTTTATGAATTCATAAGAGAATGGTGGTCTTAATTTTCTGGACTTTGATACTTTAAAACACATCTTCAAAAACCCCACCTCCATATGGAATGTTATTCCTCTCTATATTTATCCATGCAAGCTTGGTGGCATTGACTTTTTTCTCGTTTGTAATTATGATATCGATATCTCTGTTAAGATACTGGCCTTTTATCATTAGGCCTTTCTCTGGTCCCTCATATACAAACAATTTTTCCCCTCACAACTATCTGATTTGGAACAATAGAGACATTTTATACAAACACAAATCCCTATTGGTTTAACATAACATAATATGGGTCGATCAGTAATTCACTAATGAAGGACTACTGCTCACCTATGAAAATTTTCTTAAAAAATACAAAATACATGCAACTCCTGGAGACTTTGCTAAGGTTTTGGAGCCATGCACCTGGTGTGCTTTTAAAAAGCCATCAGGGGATTGATTCTCACATCCTTGTATAACATCCATTGTTGATTATACTAGAACGAAGCCATGCTTAGATTTTTTTTTTTTTACAATGAGGTCCAGTATTATATTCAGACCAATAAAGACTGATAAAAATAAAAAGCATGTAAAACGATTGATATATGTACAGCAATAAATTTAACCCCATGCTCCCCTAGCATTCTTTTCTGTATTCAGTTTATTGTGTTTGTTTGTTTTGCTTCTGTTTGGATTTTGGATTTGGATTGATATCTTGATCCATGCTGGTTTTCTTTTCTCTCAGTGCAGAGGTTATATTGTAAATTGTATAGTTGCAAATAAAGAGAGGGAAACAAAGTTTAAATAAATATGACCTAGTGTTCCATAATTATCCAATGCTCTCTTGAAATATGAATTTATATCTAATAATTATCAAATATTTTGTCATATTTATAAGATATGTGATAGTGTTATGTTCTATCATATTTATGAGACCTTAACCCATTATAATTTTGTGATTCATAAATATGACTGCATTGCATAGGGATGCAATGTCCTATTTATCAAATAGTATCTCATAATTAGGAGATGAAATTTACACCTTTAAATGTTTTTTTAATCGAAACTGAATGGGCTTCCAAAGATTATTGATCTAAATTTTAAAAAGTCAATAACTATTCTCTTTAGTTGAACTACTGTATTCATCTTTTGTGTATTAAAGTCAATATTTTGGGGTCAAAAACAATGGTATCGTACTACGGTGGCCGAGGGGTGCAAAC
>JBBPBX010008617.1:37417-51069 GCA_038048925.1 Garcialebias charrua
ACAAACTTAACGAGTGGAAGAAGGGTTGTTTAAACTGTACACATCACAAAATGTCTGCCAGTCTGCCATTTACAATGCTTGCATCTTATTTTGTGATTGTCTAAACAGAACTAAACGGGTCACACAAAACACACAAGCACAAGCGTCATACGATGACCGCTATCACCAAACGGAACCGTTTCCTATTTGAAAAGTAAAACAAAGCAATAATAATGTATGATATGGTGCCAACAGTTTTACTTTTGTTTCCGTCAGCTTTTTAAAAATAACATTTTCATGTTGGTTTGTTTTTTTAGTGTTCAACACTTTGCAGCAAAAAACAAACAAAAAAAAACAAGGAGGGCATTTCTCCTTTTAAGTAATATTAACAAAATTCGGTGACAAAAGGTGTCGTTGCCGAGTCACCGTCACACCCCAAAGCCTTCTGCGTCCGTTTGACATTCTTCTTGCACATGCAGCTGAAATTAATTTATAGGCAATAAAAACTCAGCTTAAATTTTATGTCATCGGGACAGTTGTGAGATTTTCTAAATATTACAAAAATCATTTTCCTCAGAGCTTAAGTGTCTTCATTATAGTAATACAAACAGAAGAAATAATAATAATAATATAATAATACATTTAGGGCTGAGTTCTGTACAGTACAATAATAAAAGTCAAAATTTCAAGATATTGCTTTTGGAGACACCGTTCAATGTAAAGTGTATATTTACAGAACTTGGCACTGTACAGCTTCCCGTTTTTTCCCCTCCTCGTGTCTCGTTCTCGTTGCTGCTGTCAATTTCTCGCACCGGGACATTGCAGCCTGTCCCGATTTTGCAGAGGCATTTAGGGGACAAAAGTAAATCTGGTCAAATATTAACGTTTTTTTTTTTTTTTTTTAAACATTCTCTATGGCAACATAGTCCAACAACAAAAGAAGGGATCTTAAGTCATTACACCCCCCCCCTCCCGAAATATACAGTATATACTGCCCCGCCCATCAGAATATAAGAAAATATGACCATCACGATACATTTCATGTTAAGTACTGTTTTCCATAGTTTTCTTAAAACTGCTAATTGCCATCGAGCCCTTAATTTTTTAATTTTCTTTAAAAAGGTATATTTTCACAAAATCTGGCAGACACACACTCGTACGCAAGGCAGTGGGGGGCCGCGGCTGTGTAAGGCGTTACTAAAGCCGGCGACCCCCTCCTCCGCTGATTTAGATAAGCTGGTGAATCACGTTACTTCGAAAAAGAGGGACTGCCTCACGACTAAGTAAAAAATATGAACAGGACACTTGGACATAAGCGCAAACTGAACCCCTTCCCTCCCCAGAACCAAACAGGCCTCTCACTCCTAAATGAGTTACAAGAAAAAAAATATTAATAATAGACTTTTAACCTTGTTTTTCAGACTGCAGCCAATACTGTGAGAGTGTTAGTGTGTTTCATTAGAGCTTCACGATATCTATGGTACCAAAAGTGCAGTTCACCGTTGTTCTCTCTAAAGCGCATCGCAGCACACGCTCAGCTTCCTCCTATGACGTTTGCCACCCGACGTGAAGCTTCTCTCGTCTGTTATATTTCTGTCATTGCAGCTAGATCCCATGAAGAAAACAATTGTTCAGCGTTTGCATCCCTGCTGAAACTAAACAATAAGTCAGTACCGTTCATTTCTCATCCTCGCTAGCAGAATACATCTACCCCTGTTTGTAATGTTCGATGCGTTACGCCCTATGCTCGTTTAAAAAACAAAAGGGTTTTGCATTATACTACTTAGAAGACTGGGTCGGCATTCTTCGGCAGATCTCCTGACAAGCTGAAACTGCCTCGAAGTCAGCACTTCCGAACCCCTCCTCCACCTTCTCAAAAATGAGAGGACAGTTTTGGAAGAGGCAAGCTGGAACAGACACCCCAGGGACGCACTGTGGTCCGTAACGGCGGGACGACCAGCCGTGCTCGTTTCCCTCCTCGCCGCGTCTCCGTTTTCTGCTCCTCGTTCACGTCAGTGAAAGGCATCAGTCTTGTAAAAAAATGTTATTTTCTGCAAACAAAATCGCCAAATCCAAGCGTCTTTCGCCGTAACCGTCGGCCCGCTCCCTCCTCGAGGAGATATGAGACGTCTACAGCTGGAGGGAAAGAACGAGAGAGAGAAGAGTGAGGACACAAAAACAAACAAGCGTTTTTTTGCCTGCACATATTTCAAAGTCTGTCGGAGTCGGCTCTAATAATAATAATAATAATAATAATGTCTTTGTCTGTCATCTGTGTATGTTTCCCATACACAGACGAAATTCGTCTCTGCATTTAACCCAACCACCACCAGGTGGTGCAGTGAGCAGCCAGAAGGAATCTAAGCACTGATAAATAAATGTTTACTCCCAAGCAGTTTCAAACTGGTTCAGAACCAGTTTAGACTGGCCCAAAGCCAACAGCTGCTTATATCAGGGGCTGAAATGGGAACTGAGAAATCTAACATTATATGACCACATTTATAAAAATGTAATAGGAGATAACAAAACCAACATTCAACACTAAATAAAGCAAGGCAAAAAACACACAAGTTTGCCTTTTCTCTTTTTCCTGCTCCACGTTTTACGCGCACCAGTCGGGTTTTATGAATGATACCAAATGCACCATTTGTAGCGACAATCACAAATTCCAGTTTCAGCCCAAAGTTGCATGCAGTTTGGAGCGACATGTACAAAACTGTCTCCTGCAGCTGTTTTTATGATGCTGCAAGCATTTGGAAAAAAAAAAACACACAAAAAAACTGTGTTTCCAACATGGAGTTACAGAGAGCCTAAAACTATGAGAAAACGAATGAGAATTGATCTGTAGAGACAAATGCAGCATCTTCCACAAACATTTAGAACACACAAAATAAGATAAATGAATCTCTTCCTGGAAAACTATATTGCAGTAGAGCTGTTTCAAATAATTAGAAACGTTAACATCACAAACACCTGATCTGCATCTCTTAAACTCAAAAATGCACTTCTGTCAGTCTGACGTGTGTGTGTGTGTGTGTTCATTTTTCAATTTGGACACATTGCTCAGCAAATTCCCATTCATTCCATGAGTTATAATAGTAAGTGTTATGTTGTCATCATCGTATGTTCCTATACAATGGTGAACATGGTTCTCTGCATTTGACACATCGCCACCTGGGATGCACACAGGTGGAGCAGTGGGCAAATATGTGGGTGCCCAGGGAGCAATTGGGGGATTTTGGGTGTCTTGCTCAGAGGCACCACGGCATGTGGGAATGGCTGGGGATCGAGCCTGGGACTTTCGGGTCCTGAGTCGGCTGCCCTGCCTCTACCCCATCTCGACCCCCCAGTTTGCGTTTTCATTTTGTATTGTTACTAATAATACAACTGTTGGCTGATCATGTCCTCACAGGAGTGGTGGTGCAAAGGTTAGAGAGGGTGGAACCCTGCCTCCACCCTCAGTTGTCCCACTCTAGGCCCATGAGCAAGGCCCTTACCTCCACCCCCGCTCCCCTTAGATGGCAGCCCACTGCTTCACGTGTGTGCTCACACGGGCAATGGGAAAAATGCAGAGAATTAATTTCCCCATTGGGCATTAATAGGGTAAAAAAGAAACAGCTAAAACATCCTCAAAGAGTTTTCTTACTGCTGCTTAAAACTGGAAGTCAAGAGAGTAAATGAGGTGAAGTTTTTGGGTGTGGTAATTGATGACAAACTGTCGTGGAAACAGCACATCACTTCGGTAAAAATTAAGTTAGCCAGATCTACCGCGGTACTGTATGAAGATTTTTTGAATGAGACAGCTTTGTATTTGTTATATAATACCATATTTGTTCCACATTTAATTTATTGTGTTGAAGTTTGGGGGAAGGCATTTAAAACTATAACAAAGCCTGTTTTTATTTTACAGAAAAGAGCTGTGAGAATTATTTTAGGAAAACCTTATCGTCATCCATCTAATATATTATTTAACCAACTTAAGTTATTGAAATTTTATGATTTGGTGGATTATAATATTTCATTAGTTATGTATAGAGCTCAAAACAACTTACTGCCTCCAAACATTCAAATGTTTTTTGTCAATAGAAGGTCTTGTTATAGTCTTAAGGGAACTGAGATTTTTGCAAAACCTCAGTATAGGACCAGTTTGAAGAGTCGGACTGTTTCGATACAGGGAATTGATTTATGGAACAATTTGGAAAACGATGTTAAATATGCTAAATCTGTGCTTGTGTTTAAAAAAATGATCAAATCTAAGTTGTTAACAAAATACGAAAATCTTTAGTTAAATCCATTCTATTAGTAATTTTCTAGTCAACAAATGAAGTTTTTTATTCAATTACTTGAAAAACATTGCTTGAGTTAATTGTTGGGATTGAGTTTGCTTTTGTTTGTTTTTTGGGGAAAAAAGGGGGCAGATACTATAAGATTATTTCTTCTCTCTGCCTCCTTTCATTTTATGTCTTTTATATTACTCACTGTATGTAAACATTGTTTTTTTATTGATGTAAAATGAATAAATTTAATTAAAAAAAATTTTTTAAACTCACAGGTATTACTTTTTTAAATTCAGTTACACTTTGATTAGCCCTGATAACTGTTATGTATACAACGCACACTCCCCCCCCCCCCTCTCAATATGCAGATCAATGATGGAGGAGGAGGAGCAGATAAACTAAAAGTGTATGACGGATGTGACAAAGAAACCCTCATGAATCTGTTGACCTACCCCCCTGCTTTGTTCCCGCTCCCTCACCGTTCTTGTTGGGTGTTCTGTGCAGCAGATCCAGCAGGATCTTGTTGAGACGTTCCCTCTGGGCTTCTCTTCTGCCCACAGCTGGATGATGAAGAGGTGACGAGGCTGAAGACGACGGCAGCTCCAGCATCTCTTCCATCCTCTCTTTGGAGCTTTCCTCAAGCTCCTTGCGGACCTCGGCCTCCAGCCCGTCTTCTTCTTCTTCCTCCTCGTCTTCATCCTCATCGTCTCCTCCTCGTCTTCCTCGTTCGGGTCGCCTGTGCTTGGCTGAAAGACGTTTAGGACCCTCCACGTCCATGTCATCTTCTTCTCTTCCATCTTCTTCTTCGGGTGGGAAGTCCTCGCTTCGCTCGCAGGAAGAGCCGTCGTCCTCGCAGCCAGACGTTTCCTTGGGTCGCTCGCTTTTCCAGGCTGATCGGCCGCCGTTCTTATAGTTGTCAGGAACATAATGAGGCTGCAAGAACGTTAAAGTGTTCAAACAGTTTAAGGTACTTGGATCAGATTCCTTTAGTTTCTAGCTAAAAACTAAATCTGCCTTCTCTAGTGGCCAATCTAAAAGTTTGTAGCTTTTCTCATGTGTCAGTCTGTGAAAAATGTGCAATCAGCCTGATTCACAAGCCAAAAACTAAAGTTCTGAACATGTTAACACGTGAGAAAATTACAAAGTAGGTCATTCGTTGTGGTTTCCCCTCAGGTAAAAAATAAGTATGTGTGGTTTGTCTCATTTGTTTCTGCTTAGTCCAACTTCAATCGAGCATTTTGCTGCAGGCCACATAAACAATGAGTGAATTATAATGAGTTGTAATGTGATCACTGCACCTAAAACACACTTTTTAATGTTTATACAACAGAAACAGATCGCGGATCCTCATCGTTCTCACCGAAAAGTCTCTTTTAGGAGCGAGCCGCTTTGGGAAATGGTTGAAGGCGTATGGCTTGGTGCAGACTGGGTAGCGGTTCCGATGGATCTTGTAGAACAGGTGGGCTGACTTGTCCAAGCGGTAATCACAGATGTACACGTCGTGTTCTTTCACGCCTTTTGGCCGTCCTGTAGGAAGAACGCACGTTTCGTATTTTCTGGAATATAGGTTGCACCCAAATATAGGTCGCATTGTCCAATTATTGCCAAAGAATTGGGAAAATCCATATATAGGTCACCTGAATATAGGTCGCACCTACGTCAAAATGTGGACCGTGTTTAGCTCTGCTGCAAATGTCTGCCACAGGAGCGCACAGCAAGGCTTTTAAGAAGATTAACACTTAAAAACAATTATTTGTTTGATAAAAATTATAGCAAATATGTGTCTGAGCTGAACTTTTCTTTAATAAATGAATAATTTTAGCAGGATAAACACCTAAAAATATATATTTGTTAGCTGACATTATTGTAAGAGTGTGTCTCAGTTTAATTTTTGTTAATAAATGATTACAAATCAGCTTATTTTATAAAAAGCCATAAATAGGTCGCACCTGAATATACCGGTAGGTTGCAGGGCATGCAAAAATGATAAAAAGCTGCAACCTATATTCCGGAAAATACGGTAAATGTTCGGAGCTCATCCAAACTTTCACACAGCAGGTAACGACTGAGCAGCACCTTCTGAAAGAACAGACTTTAAAAAAAAACGGAGCTGGTTTAGCAACTCAGCCTGTGCAGGTTCTCCTCACCTTTGCAGTAGGTGTAAAGATCGAGGACGCAGCATGTTGCCACCACCGCCTCCAGGGGGATGATCTCATACAACGGCATGCGAAACAACTCGTTCTGGTAGAAACGCCGCGATGGAGAGTGGTGCGTCTCGTGGGGACGGAAGTAGTGATGACCAAAAGCAAACCGCTCCCCCCTTTGAAGATAAAAAAACAACGTTGTGCTGTCTGAAAAGGTAACGATCCAAAGTAGAGAGGACGTTACGATGTTGTCCGTGCAGCAAACTCACTTTTCATTTTTCCACAGTTTCTCAATTCGGAAGATGTCGAGTTTGTCTCGGTTTATGTGAGTCAGGAGACGGTACGACTGCCTAACAGGTTGCCCTTCAGTTGTGCGCCTGCTGTCTCTCATCAGATACACGCAATCCCCTGCACACAGCACATAAACACACAGGTTATCCATCTACATTCACCTTTACAAAAGAAAATGACAAGAAAAAGACGGAAGTCAAATCTGTTTCACAGCAAACAAAAAGGGTCTGGATTTAAAATCACGTCATTCATCTGATGTTTCTAAACTGAACTGGATGTTACTGACAAATAAAGTACCGTGGCCAAAACCACAAAAAACAAAACCCTATTGTTTTGGTTATTCCTGTAATAATTAAACACATGGAAACTGTCGGTATTGATGTAGCACAGGGTGCAATACAAACGTGCTAGCAAAAATACTATTGATGTACTGCTCCGCTGCCCCTAGCAACATAGCACTAAGCTAGCATGAGACAAAACAGACGTGACTTCGTTCCCCGCCATCCCCGTTCGGCAGCAACGTAGCGTTAAGCTAGCAGGGGGTTAACACATATGTGAATGTTTCTGTAAAGTGCCCTGACAACACTGTTGTGAATCGGCACTACCGGTATACAAGTTCTAACTAAGAAGTCTGTCTGTTTTACCCCTTGTACATGTTCCAGTTAAAAGAAATGACAGAAAAACTGTTCAAACAAGTTATTTTTGTCATTTGTATAACGACCAATAAAATTCAGTTTTATGTCAGTTTTGGTCAAAGCTTGAAAGAGCCGCTGCGGAGGAACCAAAGAGCCACATGTGGCTCCAGAGCCGCAGGTTTCAGACCCCTGCACTGGACTGAGGAACAGCTTCTACCCTGAGGCTGTTAGACTCATGAATCCCTAACCAGGATAATCACTATGAAAAAAAATAAATAAATCACATGACGCTGCTGATTTGTATTTCATGCTGCTGTGTTCATTTGTCCTCATCTGCTCACACAGACTCATGTTCAGCGTATTGTTTTTATGCAAGTAGTGCTTAGCGTATTTATAGTTAACGTTTTTCTTAGTTCATATCTTAGATCTTATTACTGATTTGACATTTTATGCTTTTGTTGGATGTAACTGGGACCCTGTGTACACAATTTCGTTCCAAATACGACAAATAAAGAAACAGACTCTGATAAATAAACTGAATCAATAACTAACCCACTAGATGCCTAAATACCGGTACAAGGAACTCAACAGCTTTGAAAAATCAACGTCTCACAGAGAGAGGACCTTTAAAGCACCATACCTTGGTGTAGCAGCAGGTCATCCCTAAGGAGACATATGTAGTAGATTGAGCCAGCCTGTGCGTAGCTGGGCTGAGGTATCATGGGAACCTCCTGTAGTAACAAGAACACAGGTGAGGAGAAAGAGGTGATTAATGTTCCTAGAAAAGAAATAATAATAAAGCGTATGTATGTGTTTTAAAGCGGGAACACGTACGTTGTCCACAGGCCGAGGGTCACACTGCTCACATAAGTAGTGTTCCACTTCAGTCTCCAGACGCATGCAGTCGCAGTGCTGCCACACCTAAAACAGCAATTATAAACATGAATAATAAAAATAAAAACAATTATTCAGAGCAGACTACAGGCCAGCTGGTGGTGTCACGCTCCCCTGTATGAGCGATTCACACAACCACGCTTGTTTCTGAACTCGAGCTTCATCAGCACTGAAAGCCTCCTTGGTTATTTATTTTTTTTAATCTAAAAATAAATAATATTCTCAGAGGACTGATTGTTCACCCTCCTTGGAAAATCTCATTAGGAAACTTCAAGGTGGAGTCTCAGGAGAAATTACACTAAAACAGGTGCGGCCGATCAGAGCGCAAAGAAAAACACAGAGAAAACGTGTTTCTTTCACCACTTGCCATGCACTTTTCACACTGGATCATCAAGCCTTCGTCTTTGTACATCCCACAGATGCAGCGGATGACATCATCGTCTTTGTCGAGGGACCCCGACCCTCCTCCGTGGTCGTGCTCCAGGGAATCGGAGCTGTCTGCTTCGCTGGCGGTCTCGCCTACGATCTCGTCGATCTGGACCGCAGCTTCATGACGAGCGCTGTAATAAGCCTTCCGCAGCCGGCAAACGTCTCTGCCTACTGACGACTTCTTACCGTAATATTTCTGGTGAAAACAAACAAACAAACAAAAAAAGAGCGATGAAGACAGTTGTTTTAGTTTTAATGGAAAAACAAGAACATATTGGGGTAAATCTGATGAGTTCTGAAGCACATCATAGGGGTGCGAATCTCTCAGTGTCTGGAGAATCGATTCGGTTCCGATTTTTGGTGTCACGATTCGATTCAAAATCGATTTTTCGATTCAGAAACGATTTTTGATTCAGAAACGATTTTTCTATTAAAATGGTCATAAATTTAGTTTCAGTTTTGTAACTGACAAGCTGAAAAGAATAAACAACAATGTAAACAAATGGAACATTTATTTAAAACAATAATTTTAGGTTCCTTATTGTATCAAATTTTTTGCATCGTTTGATATTTATACCAAAAATAGGAACAAATAATACAGGAATGCATTAAATTCTGTAACTTAAATAACCAGTATTAGGTTAGCTTTTTGCTCTGTTACTTATAGAAGATTATTGTTTGAATTGATTGTTTGAACTTGTTTTGTTTTTGAAAAAAATAAAATAAGATTTCTTCTTCTTTCTGCCACCTTTCACTTTATGTATGCTTTCATATACTATGAGATATAGTTTTATTTTCTTTATCTTTTGGGTTTTAATGTAAAAAATAATAATTAAAAAAATCGATTTGGGGGCTTTTAGAATCGATTTTGAATCGCCAGGACTAAGAATCTAGATTCTTTTTTTTCTTTTTTTATCGATTTTTTTCATGCACTCCTACATCATACACTGTGTCACACAGTGACATTATTGTCACTATTTTCAGTTCTCAGACTATCTGGAATCACTGAATCTTATCAACTCATCTGGATCTGCCCATCATTGCGACTTTCATTGTTTTTGGGCTCTGAATGATCGTGTCTTCATTAATGTTTCACATGGTTCAATTATGGGGGCAAAATGTCACACTGTTAACTCCTGTAATTACACATCACTGACAAAGAAGTCAAGTAAATGTCTGATATTAATGTTGTTATTGATCTCAGGGATTCAGCCCAACCCAGGGCCAACCACTAACTACTGTACACCTGATGAGTTTAAAAATATTTCAGGTCTCCGTTTTCTGCATGTAAACGCTCGTAGCCTTCTAAAAAAACTTGATGAATTGAAAATCCTAATCACTTCTTCTGGGGCAGATGTGATCGTTATCTCTGAAACTTGGCTCAAAAAATCTGTTTTGAAAAATGACCTGGCAATCAATGAATTTAAGATCTATCGTTGTGATCGTAATACAAAGGGAGGTGGAGTCGCTATTTACATCAGAGATTCTTTGGCTGCCAGGATTGCATCTAAAAAAACAATCGCAAACCAGTTTGAGGCTTTAGCTGTGAACATCACTTTGAAAGGAGGTCAGCCCTTAACTGTTGTTGGTTGTTATCGTCCCCCCTCCGCAACACCTGAAGCTTTGTCCTCCCTGACTGAATTCATAGGAAATTTAAAACACAATGAGATTGTTTTGGCTGGAGATTTCAACATTGATTGGAATAAGTCGACCCCCCTCTGTGATAAATTCAAGGAATGTTGCCTATCTCTCAATCTAACACAACTTATCGATTCTCCTACCAGACCAAACATAAAATGTCCCGAAAAATCTTCCACCTTAGATCTGTTTTTCACAAATGCACCTCACAAATTTCCTGGTATAGGTGTATTTGCTAACGTTTTGAGTGATCATTCCGTAATAGCAGCTCTTAGATCAACTAAACTTCCACCTGCTAAGCCCAGAATAATTAAAAAAAGGGATTTGAAACGTTTCAGTGAACAGTCATTCCTTTGGGATCTATCCCTCTTTGATTGGCAACGTATCCTACAAATCAATGACGTGAACACCGCTTGGAACGATTTTCATGATAGTTTCATTTACTTTGTAAACAAACACGCACCTTTCCGGCAGTTCAGGATAAAGAGCCGTGACAGCCCCTGGTTTACTCCTGAACTAGCTGATCTCCTGCACTGGAGAGATCATCTTTGGGCCGCAGCAAGAAAATCACACTCAGACACTGATTGGTTGAAATTTCGGCAGCTAAGGAATAAATGCACAACTGCCATCAAAGCCGCTAAACGTAACTACTTCTTATCTCAGACCTCCAAAAATCTAAACGATCCTAAAAAATTCTGGAAAACCATCAAATCTCTCTCAGGCACCCCCCAATCATCTGACCTCCCATCACAATTTCTTGTTGACTCTGTTCCTGTGTCAAATAAGCACGAGATCCTGAACTGTTTCAATAAACATTTTGTTGCTTCTAGTTCATTATTTGACACAGTTACAAACGGAAAATCAGCCACTTTATCTAATAATCAAACTTCTACAAATCAAATCCCTCCTACAAGTCAACCATCTGTTAATCACACCTTCTCTTTTTCTCCGTTCTCAGTCAGTGAGGTAAATAAACTGTTAAATGATCTTGATCCTAAAAAATCTGCAGGTCCAGATGAACTTCCACCTTATTTCTTAAGGCTGGCTGCTCATATCATCACAGTCCCTGTGACCCACATCTTTAATCTGTCCATAAGCCAAAACACCATTCCGGATGCTTGGAAAACAGCCTTTGTTCTTCCTTTGCTGAAGGGAGGTGACCCCACCTCACTGAACAATTATCGACCGATCTCTAAACTCTGCATCTTAGCCAAGGTTCAAGAAAAACTGATAAACTCTCAGATCAAAAATTATCTGGACTCATTTAACATCTTACCTCTTCATCAATCTGGTTTCAGGAAAAAACACAGCACAACAACTGCTTCTCTGAAGGTTCTGAATGATGTTGTTGAAGCATTGGATGCTAAGGACTATTGTGCTGCACTTTTCTTAGACCTGTCTAAAGCTTTTGACACTGTGGATCATAACATCCTGTGTCATAAGCTCTCAGAAATCGGTTTCTCTGATCACACCATCGGTTGGTTTTCTAACTATCTTTCCAATCGGAGGCAATGTGTTCAACATAACGGTACTTCTTCCAGCTATTTAACAGTTAAAAATGGTGTACCACAAGGCTCAGTTTTAGGACCCACTCTCTTTACAATCTACATAGCTAATGTAGGTCACTGCATCCCTGATGCATCCTTACATTTCTATGCTGATGATACAGTTGTTTATTGCAGAGCTAAAACAGTAGCTAAGGCTTTCCAGTTACTGCAATCCGCTTTTGACTTCATCCAGTCAGATTTGTTCCGTCTCAAACTTGTCCTAAATGCTGATAAAACAAAAGGGATGTTTTTTTCAAATAGGAAGTCGGTCCCAGCAGTTCTTCCTCTGATTTTATCTTCAAATGGTGTCCCTATTGAGTTTGTTGATTCCTATAAATATCTGGGTATCCTGATCGATTCACATCTCTCTTTTAAACTCCACGTGGAAAACCTAGTGAAGAAACTGAAAGTTAAACTGGGTTTCTTTTTCAGAAACAGATCATGTCTATCACTGAATGTTAGGAAACGCCTTGTATCTGTGACTTTCCTTCCCTCCATTGATTACGGTGACATTCTCTACATGAATGCTCCTACAAGCACCCTGCGGATGTTGGATGTTGTCTATCATGGTGCACTAAGATTCATAACTGGTTGTGATTATCGTACCCACCACTGCACCCTGTATTCACTGGTTAACTGGACATCATTAACCTCACGCAGACTCTTCCACTGGTACATTTTCATCTTTAAATCACTTCTTGGTCTGCTGCCCTCATACATCTCCTCCTACATGTCTTTGCGTGATTGCAGCTACAGTGTGCGCTCTCAGGACATGATTACCTGCAGTGTTCCGTCAGTGAGGACTGAACTTGGAAAAAGGGCCTTCTCCTATTCCGCTCCAGCTTCCTGGAATATCTTACAAAAAGATCTGAAGCTCTCAAACTTGACTTCTCTAAATGGTTTTCAGAATCTGTTGGAATCCTGGCAAAAACCAATGCAGATTTGTTCCTGTCTTTGATTCTATACGTTTACCTTATAATGTTTTGCTAGTTTTTTGATACTTTGTTAAAAAAAAAAAAATTGTGTTTTTTTTTTTTTTTTTTTCCCTCTCTTTTGTTTTCTATTGTTTATTGTTTGTTTGTTTGTTTATTGTTTAAGGAAATTCTACCATTGCTGTTCATTGTTCTTTAGTTTTAGCAGGTCGCTTTCGTAAATGAGCCCATGAGGTTCAAAAGATTTACCTGACTAAATAAAGGTTGAATGAATGAATGAACACACAACGCCTCACAAAGACAGCACAAAAAGGAGAAGTCGTAAATAAGACATAAAATTACATAAAATATAAAATCATTCAGGCTTCGTTTGTCTGCCTCCAGATGTACAGACGATTCACAACTACAATCCTCTCACTGCTTTTTCAAAACGGACAAGAAAGCTTTTGGCAAAAAAAAAAAAAAAAGCTGAATCTAATTTATACATCCACTTCAAGCCCCTCTGAGCTTTCAAGTAGCACTTGTTTAAACAGCGAAGCCATACAAATGTAAATCAAAAGGGCCTGCCACGTGCGCGCAGAGGATCAGCAGGCGAGAAGTTAAATCCCATTTGGGAGCTGAGTTTGAGAGAGGGGGGAACGGAAAACCTCGCACTGATTGGATCAGCTGCACAGCGCCACCTTAAACAATCATCCTGATGAGGCTTTCTGTTGAACGAGCTCGGAGAAGCTTGAGTTAGGCTGAGGAGACGCACAAACATCTCCGAACAGAGTCTCATGATGAATGGAGGCTTTCTTTTTCCTGTTAGTAGATATATATATATATAGATATACTGTATATAGGGATGCACCGATACCAGTATCAGGTATCGGTCCGATACCATGTG
>JBBPBX010008617.1:51087-62055 GCA_038048925.1 Garcialebias charrua
TATATATATACATACACATACACAGGTTTGTTTTTAGTGGATTCGCTGTATCACGGTTTTTCAAAGTAAGATTGGACATGACACAATTGGCTGATTGAAGGATGAGCCATGGTTTGTTTACCGTACTTAAAATAAATGATTTTAAATGATTTTGCACCATGTGTGCAGCCCATAAGTGCAGAGAGAAGCTCCCTCCTGCAGCTGATCAGCTGATCTCCTTCTCTACCACGCGCACACATTTTTTCCTGCATGGGCTTTGTGAAGGGTTAACCCTTTGCTGTCCAGATGCACCGATCGACTTTTGTCTTCCAACTTAAAATTCAAAGTATGTCACATTGTAAAATCGTCATCATCACAAAATATAAACGTGTTAAAAGTTATTTTTTATTATTTTTAGAACTTCCATGTTCAGTTGTTTCAATTGATCAAGAAGTACATTTCTGCTCCGTGCTGCCGAGCTGTGTGAAGCTGTGTCATTTATTTAAAAATGTTTATTTAAAATAATACAGTATTTAAATTTAAATTGTTTATTTAAGGAAGTAGATTGGGAGTAGCAGATGATGAGTGAGTATGATTACAGTGTGGCATATGTCATGACAACGTTTACTGAACTTGGACTAATGTATCCCTACTTTGCGGTTTTTAACTTATAGCAGGTGGGTGTGGTCCCAAATACCAGATTTACATCACTGACTATAAAGGTTAATACTTGTTTTTAAATATTAGATCAAATTGACTAGTTTCAATCATTCATCTCTTTTAGTCAGCTGGTTTAATCTTTACTAACAAAAGATGCTTTAGTAACAAACAAAAAAAAGAGAGATTACCCTGAGACTAAAAAATGAGTGTTTTACAAGCTGAATGTTAGCATGTTTAGATTTTTTCTTCTTTCTGCTATCTTTCATTTTATATTTTGTATTCTTATCATTTATGGGATTGTTTTGTATATTTTTTTTATTTTTTATGAATAAACTTTAAATAAATAAAATAAATGTTTGTGTATGTTTTGGCAGGGAATACCAATCCCAAAACCTTTTAAGCTGAAAGCCGCTGGAGCTCTTTTTTTTTTCTAGAAGCTGTTTAAACTCTTAACCAAAAGACTAGTTGAGATCCTAAAAAAAAGACAACAAAAGCCTAAGAGATGAATAATAAGCTCCAAACTTTTAAATTATTTTGTTCTTCTGCTTCCAAACAAATTCTGGACCAACTTTTAATCATTGTGATACTAAAAAAAATGTGGATAAAATAGAAGCAATAACACAAAGTGTAATTTTAGCTACAAACTTTAATTTCCCCCTGGATTTTTACTTTTTTATTTTATTTTTTAAGTATTACAGTCTTAATGAGACCTATACTCTGATGCACAGGGTGCGATAATAAACTTAAAAAACAAAACAAAACAAAAAAACATGCAATAGGTGACGCCTCTTCTTACCTCTGCGTTACGAAACACTTTGAGCATGTCTGTGTCAAACGCTTCCACGGTCTTATAATGGCCGGTGAGAATCTGCTTCTCGATGGTGCTCAGGTCGAGAGGGTCAGACACCTTCTCATAGTACTGGCTATTCCTGTTGGCACACCGAAACAACACAGTCAGCTCCCTTTAATCCAGTTTGACACTGATTTTAAGTTAGTACTGTACATCTGATTAAATCAATGCTGCATTCATAAATCTAAAGACAGCTTTAGTCAGGAAAAAAAAAATCTGTTTAACCAACAATACTGAACACACACACACAGCCACGGCTCACATGTGTGGTGAACGATAAAACTGCTACAGTGTGTGGGTGTTGTACAAGATAAAGTGACACCGCTGCCTGAAACACAAGAGTATTATGAATGAATCTGTTGGAATCTGAATTTGCGCTTACCTCTTTCTGGACGGGAGGTTCACCAAAGGAGCGGCGAGTATCTGGCCAGAGGAGTCTGAGGTAAAATAAAATAATATGATAGTCGAGACACTGAGAAGTCTGATTTAAAAGCCAAATTAAATCAAAATAAAGATCATAGCGGCGAGGAAATCCCTCAAGTCGGGAGTAACATAACAACCACTTGACTTATTGAGCTGGGCTATTCACCATCAGGGCCATAAATAAAACTTACTGAGGGTTGGAGAGCCAAAGAAATAAATTAGTAAAACTCTTTCATCAACCAAAACTTCACTGAGGACAGAAGCAGTCTGTTAGCACCAGAACAAACAGTGTCTTTTTGTTCAAGTCCAAACTTATTGCAGGAATGCTGTCAAAGACTCAAAAGACCTGCGCATCAAATTTACAAATCTATAACCAATTATATTAAACAATAACCCCTCCCTTTAGCTTTTAGCTAGTGTTCAGTAGCTTTTAGCTAGTGTTCTGTATCTTTTAGCTAGATTTTTGCTCCTTTTAGCTTTAGGCTAGCATTTTCCTACATTTAGCCTTTTAGTTAGCCTTCAGCAACTTTTAGCATCTAGTTATCCTTCTGATACTTTTAGTCTTTTGCTACTTTAGTCTTCTAGCTATGGTTTTGCTATTTTTAGTTTTTAGCTAGCTTTTTACTACATTTATCTTTTTGTTAAACCTTTACTACTTTTAGAAAGTGTTCTTGTAATTTTTTTGCTTTTAGCTAGTGTGTTGTTATAGCTTTTAACTAGTGTTTTGGATCTTTTAACTTTTAGCTAGTGTTCGGTATATTTTAGCTACTAGCTAGTGTTCTGGATCTTTTAGGTTTTAGGTAGTGTTTTTTTTTTTTAAGTTTGTGTTCTGGTTCTTTTAGCTTGTGTTCTATAACTTTTAGCTACCGGTAATGTTCTATAGCTATTAGCTAGTGTTCTGAATATTTTATCTGCAGGGAGTCCTCGACTTACGTCACCCCCGACCTACGGCAACCCGGACTTACGAACGCACTGTAAAAAAAAAATATATATATATATATACCGTATATAAATATATATAATTTTTTTATAAATGAAAACATGTACAGTACTGTACAGTCACCAAGCACTTAGCCTATCCTAACACAGTTTTTAAAGATGAAGGAGTGAGTTGAATTGTCTCCCTCCTCTCCAGCAGGCTCCATTCACATAAAGGGAGCTACTTTCACTTTATGTGCTCCCTTTATGGAAATGGAGCCTGCTAGGGAGGATGGAGACAATTCAACTCACTCCTTCATCTTTAAAAACTGTGTTAGGATAGGCTATGTGCTTGGTGACTGTACAGTACTGTACATGTTTTCATTTATTAAATTTTTATTTATTTATTATTATTACTATTTTTTTTTTTAAAGAGATGCATATTCGTAAGTCCGGAACCTCGTATGTCGATGCGCTCGTAAGTCGAGGACTACCTGTATTAGGATTGCACGTTGGTTCATATTGTGTACTTCACGCCACTAACCCTTGTAGCTTGTGATCATGTCACAAATCTCCTTGAAGATGTGTGCGAGGCGTGCAGTGCGCGTGACTTCCGTGTTTTCTTCGGCAGCAGCGAGCCTCCGTGTGCGAACCGACCGCGACGTCTGCAGAGCTGAAAACTGCGTCAAGAACACATCTGGAGAGAGAGCGCGAGCGTTTCAGTCAGTAAAAGAAAATAACACGATGCCGTCATTCAGATTTGATATTTTCCTTTGAATAGACTCACCTGACTTGATGTTGCCGTCATCTCTGATGACTCCCCCCCAGCGGGCGTACAAGGACAGGCTGCTGGCGTCCCGCTCTCTTTCACCCTCCCTCTTCTGCAGCTCTTGTTTCTCCCTCATCTTCTCCCAGTTTCTCAGAAGAAAAACTCGGTGCTTTAACACAAAGTTCCTAGTGGAAGAGAAGACGGCGTTTTATCTTTTAAAGACTTCTTTTGTTGTTGTTAAACATGAAATGTTTAGCATTTCTTTCTGTTCGAACAGTCTGACGGGATCCATCTTTGGAACCAGACATTGTGAAGGATTATTACGTTGCAGTTTAATCATTAATGGCACAGCAAAACATTACATTTGT
The DNA here is from genome assembly GCA_038048925.1 of Garcialebias charrua. Lineage (NCBI taxonomy): Eukaryota > Metazoa > Chordata > Actinopteri > Cyprinodontiformes > Rivulidae > Garcialebias > Garcialebias charrua. Next base: position 55,055 of record JBBPBX010008617.1, read on the forward strand.
ATTTGTTACCTGATCTGTGCACAAAACTAAAAGACTTTGATTGAGCATTGCATTTGTATTGCAAAGTTTTCTTAAGATCATTTTAACAAAATTAACAAACAAAAACCTATGCTCTTGTTTTGTCTTTTTTTTTGGGTAAAACATTTGAATAAACTTTTTTTCCTTTACCTTAAAAGAGCAAAACTTGGTGACAATGCATGCAGGAGTTCAGTGAAGACATTTGAACTCTGATACTGAATGTCTTCAAGTAAACAGTTACCCTACAGTTGCAATTTAATTCAGTGGTTCCCAACCCTGGTCCCTGAGGAACACCATCCCAAGTTTTAGTTGTTTCCATGCTACAACACGCCTGTTTCAGTGATTTAATTACTTCCTCAAGTTCTGCTGAAGTCAGTCAATTCATTTAAATCAGGTGCGTCAAAGCAGGGAAAACAAGTAAAACATGCAGGATGGTGTTCCTCAAGGACCAGGGTTGGGAACCACTGATAAGCAACTTAGTAAAGGACTCTGATGAATTAATTTATGAGTTTTTACAAAAAAATACGAGCTTAAAACATTTTTCTCTACTGTGCATTTACCGCTCTCTGTTAGACATGGGCTTCATGAGATGTGGATAAAACTTGTTGCTGTCGCTTGACTCTTCCTCCTGCGGTTAAAAGAAAAGAAAACACAACTTAGCCTATTTACTTTAATAACTACGGTATTTTCCACCGTACACATCGCACCGCCCTATGTCACATCAGTCCAAATATGTCTAAAAAATTGAAGAAAAAAAACATATAAAAGTCGCTTTGCCATATACGTCACATCTATTATGTTTCACAGCTGACGCATCGCGTTTGTTACGCGTTGCCGTTGACAACCCGGAAACGTGGGCGGGTGTTGTGCCAAAAATCGATTGGCTGCCAAATGGTGGCCACGGGAGTGTACAGTACACAGAACTTTGACAGGAATTTAACAAGATAACCACTTAAAAAATAGGGCTGAACAATTACCGTAATTGCATTTGCAAAAATATTGCAATATGATAAAATGAGATTTTCTGCAATTTGACTGGTCACGTGACACAAATCTTTATCAACACAAAAAAAAAAATCATAAAGACATTTACAATGGTTGCATGGCTAGAATAACAACAGTGCTTCAACTTCAAGTAAGCAAAGTATCAGCCGACAGGGATCACTGACTACAGGTAGTCCCCGACTTACGAGCGCTCTGACCTACGAGGTTCCGGACTTACGAGCTGGCGAATTTTTGGAAAAAACGCAAAAAATACCGAGTTTTTCTGTGTTTTTTCACCACAGTTCGTTAGCTAAACATGTGGACACACGTTTCCGATCATTTTTATGCACTCGTAAGCAGTTTTTCGATGAAAAACGAGTGTTTGTAGTCGCGCTAGCAAAACCGTTCCAACTTACGAGCGAAATTCCGGACTTACGAGACACGTGGCGGCCGTTCCAAGTTACGAATTTTCGCTTTACGAGCGCCTCGGAGGAACGGAACTCGCTCGTAAGTCGGGGACTACCTGTAAACTGTTTGAACTTCAAACAGTACCTTTTTTTATATCTAATTTTTTATATTTATTTATTAACCGTCATGTGAAGTTCTGACAGTAGTTAGGAAGTTCACTTAACATGTTTACTATTATGTTTATGAAACAAGAAAAAATAGAAATGGTGAAAAGAAAAGGCATAGATTTGTTTGCTTTATTGTCTGCTTTAAATAAATTTGACATTGTTTATTATAAAACAGATTGATTTATTGCTTCTGTTTGTTGAAAAATACTTGAGAAGATATTTAAAAAATAATCGCGTTTTAAATCGCAATTACAATTTATAGGAAAAAAAATTGCAATTAGATTATTTTCCAAAATCGTTCAGCCCTATTAAAAACAATTATTTGTTTGTTCAAAATTATAGCAAAGTTGTGTCTCAGGCTAACTTTTCCTTAATAAATGCACTTCAATCAGCTGCATTTTGCTGGGGCGGCGCAGCAAAATGAAGCTGATTTGACAGTTGCTCCAGGTGAGCTGGGCAAAGGTGGCAAGCCGATTGTGTCATTAATAGTCACGTTTACCAAGTACATGACACAACGGAATGCCATCTAGCAGCTGAAAATGGTAGTGTTCAATATTTTCAATTAGAATAAATGAAAACGGTCATATCTCCGCCAAAAATTGGTTTATAAATATGGGGGAAAAAATCCATAAATAAGTTGTTTCAGTGTATAAGACGCAGGGTATGCAAATTAGGCCAAAAAAAAAAAACTGATGACTTATAGGCCTAAAAAATATGGTACAGCTCCAAATTTGACTACCGTACAAAGATCAAAACCTTAAACCACATTTTTAATGCGGACATCCAGTTTGTTAAATGTAAATGATATTAAGTAAATTTAAAGCCATAGGAATGAGTTTTTATTTGAAAAATGTATGCATTTTTTTTTTCTAATAAGGCCTAATTTCTGAGAAAGATAAACTTGGGACCTAAACAGACGAAGCACAAATATATATACAAAAAATATATATATATATATATATATATTCACTCACTCTTTTCTTGAGTTGGTGCTTGGACTTCCTTTTTTCCTTGAGCCGACCCAACCTCCGAGCCCCTCCAGGTTTTCCAGGTAAGCCGTTTATGCGCTGACTCTTCCCTCCAATGATGCCCCGGCAGCTCTCCGAGCCACACTTGCACGCTTGCTGCAGAGGCAAGCAAACGGAACGAGCCAAGTAAAATGAAATCAGTAGTCAGTTTAGCATGCGACGCACGGGTTATGGTCAGATTAAAGAATCATTAACTATATATATTTTTTTTTTTAAAGGAAGAGTTGATAAGCAGTGGAAAATAATATTACGTTAATTTATAATTAAGGTCAGATTACCGTAATAAGAAACTGTTGAAACCATTGTGCTAAACTCTCGTTAAATCTGAATTTGGATCCTGTTTTTAAATAAATTGCTTCCCTTCGAACTCTTATTTGAAAGAAATTGTGAAGTGAGGCATGAAATTGTTTCAGCTTCTGTGAGCCATAAAATATTTAAAAATCACCGGTTTATAGAGGTCTAAATATTTAGTGGTGTGTCACCTGCTCTTCAGTATTGAAGGAATGGAAGTTGTAGTCATAAGTGAGTTCAGTGCCGCTGTTGATGTCTTTGAGAGCAAAGAGACCAACCCTGTACACCCCATTCACTGACCTGCAAGGCAGAAGAACAATTATTTCAATATTTTCAATCAAAGCAAACCAGTAATCTCATATAAAACGTGCACAATTTAAGTTAAAGGGAACCAAAATCTTTTGGAAGAACATATGAATTATTCCCTTCACGAAGTTGATGGTAGATTTTAACCTGTTAAGAGGTCATTGGTTCTTTTGAGGATTAGCTTGAACGTTTTTAAAACAAAACACAAAGATTAAAATACATTTTAGACTTTTTTTTGTTTATTTTATAAACAAATCAGTGTCTCGGCTTTTCACTGTTCTTCTAAGAATAAAGCAGACTGTTCCGTTTGTCGGTGGCTTGGTAATTTATTCCTTGTAGAGGGGTAAAAAGCTGGTTCAGCACATTGTTTCACTGTATCTAAGGCTGGGGCACATACAATCTCTCTTCTGTGACAAGATGAATGACTCATCAGGCTTTGTGCTGGAAATCCACCATTCCCATCAAGGTTTTTATTTGTTTTAACATTTCTTTTAAATCTGAGTCACTTTACATTGCATACACCCATACACAGGCTAATGCCCTAGATTATGAGCTGACGAGTTCCCAACTGCTGTTAATTCAGCCATGCTGCATGAACAACCCCCTGGAAAACCAGTGGACCGTTTTGGCAAAGTGCAAGTGACTTTAAGCCGTTTAGCTCTGTGAGAACAGGCAAGAAGTGAGGCGACTTCATCAGATTACCACAACACGAACGCATTAACATGGTTGGGGTTTCAAGGTAGAGCCTTCTCTGTTCCAGTGAAGTGAACCTGCTACACGTTGTCCCTTTTAGAGGCAAACAAGAAAAAATATTGTTTTATTTCCACTGTGTTTATGTATTTATATCTCAAGTTATACTGCTTTTAAAAGGATCTTACATTCTACATTAAAGGAAAAATAATACTATATCTGAAGTGACAATAAAATCATAAAAATCATTAAAAAGTTCAACTCATTAGTATGGTGTAGAAAAGTTATTTTCCTGATTGGCATTGTCTTAGCTTATTTATTAAAATATACTTGTACTATGTCAACCGCTTGGCATTTCTAATATTTTCTCAGCAGTCAATTGGTCCCAGGAAACAACCAAGTTAAACGGAATAATCAGACACAAACAAAGAAGCAATTAGCAAAACGAACTGGGTAATAGACTAGCCTATTTTCCAGTTTAACAATTTTAACTGTTATAGCCATTTAGGACGCAAAAAGGTGATTAGCTAGAACAATTTCCAATCTGCTTCTTTGAAACTGCACTCATAACATGCTCGGTAATTTAATCTGACTGACTATATTTTGGAAATGCAGCAAACTACACAACTTTGATTATTAAAGTGCGCTACTGAAAACAGTGTTCTGTATTGACGATCACCAAACAAATCATTTACACCAGGTCTGGTTAAATCTGTAACCTCTTGAGGCAGAAGTTCAAGGCAATGTTCAGAAAGGAATTGGCCCAGAAGTTATTTTTTCCTCTTTGGTCAAAAGCCAAAATCACCAAAGAGCATTAGAAGGGAAGTAGTTTGAAGCTATTACGACACCCACCACTTCTGCATCTCACAGTTAGGCTCACAGCTGTGGTTTATGAAGCGTGCCTCATTGCCCATTCGGTAGCTGTCAATCACCATCCCACTATCCAGGTTCAGGCAGTAGTGGCCACTGTGGGAGAAGTACTGCTGCATCATACGGTTCCTGCGATGTGGTAGAAATGAAGCAGGGGAAGATTAACGGAGAGGTTTCGGAACAAAACGGGTAGACCAAATATGACGCATCTCACCTGAACTCGTGCTCGCTCACCACTTCTCCCAGGTATTCGATGATAAATTGTCCAGAGCGAAGAGACTCCTTGGTGCGGATGCCCCAGCCCTTTCCTTCAGCACGAAATCGCTCCAGACACTGGACCCAGTCGTGCCTCTGTATGTGCTGGTTGTCACACTTATCACTACATGGACAAGTACTGGGAGAGCACTCAGCAAAGCTCATTCTAAGTAGAAAAAATGTTTTATTAAAAGGTATTTTTTATATAAAAAAGTTTTTTTTTGGACAAAGCAAATCAACAATTCTATTCCTGGGGTGAAAAATACACTGAATCAAATGCTGATGTCCGACATCTAATGGGAAACCTGTTAAAAAGCTGATTTTGTGTTCTGTGTCGTTACCTATTCAGGCAATCATCCAGGCAACCTCTTTCAGTCAAGTTTTCAGGAGACCTACAGTTGCACATGGTTGTTTCATAACCAGAGAGAGGCTTCACATCCACGTAGACATCTGCAGTACATGAACAGAAGATCGCTGAGTGACAATGACACTTTCTGACACATCCTCCACCTGCACAATCTTTAACTCATGTTTTTCACAACAACAAAATGCATAAAACCACTAACATTTAAAACAACCATAAAACCAAACATGATGGTTTCTTATGGACTGAAACAGCATTAGTGACACAAAAAGATTAAATTAACTAGAAAAGCTGAACAAAGCAAGCAACTCACTTGATCTGATCTTTTTATAAAGGGGGACATCGGGCCTCTTGTGAAGCTAAAAGAGCAAAACATAAAGGTTTAAAAACACAAACATATTATCTGGAACTGTGCCGCGTAATCCACTGCTAAAGGAACACTCTGCTCCGAGCAAATAAAAACTTTCAAACTTCTGTTTGAGAGAAATCACCTGATCATGTTTCCACAACCATAAGATGTCATAAGGCAACTGGAAATCTATGCGTTTCTGTCTCAGGTACTTCCCTGTAAACAAAAAGCAAACAAAATTAAGGGTCAGCGTATACAGTTTAAATTGTTGTTTAAATTATTTTGGATCATTACAAGAGCTTCACGACACTCCAATTTCTCTCATGAGAGCTTAAAATAAATATAAGCTGTAATCTAAAATCTATATCTGGATAATAAAGCTGTTGACTGAAGAGCTTTCCTGGTGTTTATTCTGGGTGTTTATGTTTTTCCACTTTCGAGAGGCAGGCCAGTGATTCACCGCAAAGAAAAGGAACTGGACTACTTCAAAAAACCTTCGCAATAAAAGATTTAAAAAAAAAAAAGATATGAGATTGGTGAAAATCACAACCTTTAAAAACAAAACTCACCAACATGTATTGGAGCAGGGAATAAGCCGTACTCATGTTCCCCAGGTATGTACTCCAGCTTGTCTTTCTTTAATTGTAAAATCTGACTGCGAGGGCTGCACAAGAGGTAAAGCAAAGTGAGAAAGCAGCTCGCCAGCAACGCAGACAACCGTATCAGCGTCGATCAAAAGATTCTGCTGAAATTTTCTTTGTGACTCACTCCTCGGTCTTGTACACATCCGAGTACAGTCCCGCTTTCTGAAACTTTTTTTTCGGAGGTCTGGCTGCTCTCTTCTCTCGTTGGTTGTTTATGGCCAAGGGTGCAGCTTGTTCCTTGGAGACGGGCGCTGGGCCCTCTGAGGAACACTGGTCATCTGGCTTTCTTTCTACTGAGCTGAAAGCAAAAGCACAGGTTCAGTTTCTTGTATCAAACTAAGCTTTCTAAAGACACCAGCACTGAAACCTTTCGAGTATTTACCTCACACTTGAGGGAAAAAACAAACAACAGTTAGAATACAAGTTACCTCTGAACGTGCTGATGCACCTCTTCCGTAGGCCAGCTTCTTCCTGTCCCAGTTCTGGACTTTGCAGCCAAGTTACCAGGGTTCTCCTCTTTTTCCGGCACTTGCTCCTCAGCCTCTTCCACCTCCTTGTCTTCTTCAATCTCCCGCTCCTGATCATCATCCTCCTCTCCCTCCCAGTGCTTCTTCTTCGGGCCTTTTC
>JBBPBX010008618.1:0-40959 GCA_038048925.1 Garcialebias charrua
GATCATTCTGATTAGGGCAAGGTTGTCAGAGAGGGAGCATTCCAAGTAAAAAAAAAGTGACTTCCTGTTCTGAGGGGGTGGGGCTTTGATGACATCAGAATATGACCACAGAGGATCGTTGGGCATTCAACAAGGATAAGTGCTGCCAAGTTTGGTGAATTTCTGTCTTTCTATGTGAAAGTTCTAGCGTTTGAAAATTTACGGCCTGAAGCGTAACTTTGAGGCCTGGCCATGCCCCTTTAACATATACGAAAACGCACGCTTTAATTGATTTTTACCCCCCAATGTGTTAAGAGCAAATTAACCAAGTTTGAAGGCCATCCTTCAAAATACCTAGGAGGAGTTCGTTAAAATTTTCCATTTGAAATGGCCAAAAATGACCCTTTGACCCAAAATGGCCGACTTCCTGTTAGCTTTGGACCAGGGCTCCAAGAGACTTTTTCATAGGTCCTGAGAAGATACAGAAGTTCACAGAGTTTCAGAATTATTGGTGAAAATATGGCTTGGGGCTGATGTTTTTAAATATTTTAGGGGGCGCTGTGGAGGCTATTGGCCAGTTATCATGGATGTCTGTTCCAGGGGGGGGATAATAATCAATTGTAATGATTTTGGTGCACCTCTGTTCAAACCTGTGGAATTTAGAGCCAAGCGTATGGCTACGGCAATACGTCTTACTTTGCCACGCCCACGGCTCTGTAGGTGGTTTGGTGCCATTCCACAGTGTAACATTAGGAGCCAGAAGTGCAGGAGACACAGACGATAAATGATGTTTGGTTTGTTGTCTTCTGCAGGTATGTGGCTTTATTAGTCATGTTAAATACTGTACTATTGTTAAAGCTGCACTATGTAACTTTGTAATGTAGTCTGTAACTTTTCTAACAATATATTTTTAACATATTTCTTCACTCTGTCACTATCTACTGACAGACTGATGTTAGACAAAGTAATTTCTGAAAAAAACTATAGTCCCCTTGCTTCTCTATCAGCATTTATAAAAACACTAAAAACACGAGTGACCCGTCCTTAACCAGCCAATAAAAACAGAGTTTGTAACCAGCCAATAAAAACAGAGCTTGAATTTGAATCAGCCAATAAAAACAGAGCTTGAATTTGAATTTTGGCAGAGCCTCCCCGTCAGAGCCATATATGGCTCTGACGGGGAGGGATCAGAATGCTTTGCCTGTTGAAAATTTTTCTAAGTTCTGCACTCTACAGAAAGTTACACATAGCACCTTTAAATGTTCTGTTCTGTCCAGTAGATGGCACTGTTAGTCAGTCAGAGTCAGATAATCTTTATTGTCATTTGCGCCACATGTGGAACATGTGACGAAACGAGATTATGTACACAGGGACTCAGTTACATCCAACAATAAAATGTAAGCGAAGAACAGTAATAACATCTAAGATACTAACTAAGAAAAACATCAACTAAAAATACACTAAGCATTAATATCATATCATATCATGTTAGACTTGTAATGTGGTGTTTTCATTTTATTTTTAGAAGACAATGTTAATAGTTTTTGTTTTAACGTCCTGAATGTAAACATTGAACACTGTAACGCCAAATTTACACTACATGCGTTCCGGCTCCGCCCCGCTCCGGTCCGACCTCCACAGCAAATACGCACCCATTATAATCAATGAGAGCGTTTACACTGGCTCCGCACGGCGGCGGCGAGCGGCGGCTAGCGGACGGCAGTCCGTCAAAATTAGAAGATATCCAATTACTGCCGGACGCCGGAGCTGTGCCGGAGTCAACTTTTAAAGATTACGTCGCACCAACAGGAAAAGGAACGAGCACAACATCCGTATTTACAAAATAAAATCACCACGGGCGGACTAATCCTAGCTCTATACGGATTTATTTGTACAAAAATGCTGTCAAACTATCATTTATGACTACGCCAGTCTCTACTGTTGTTCTCCTTCTTCCACCGAATGAATTGTTTTGTTCTGACTTCCTTATTTATCACTTGATTTATCGCGCAATCTCGCAATTCCCGCACATGCGTCTCGGAGCGGCGCATCCAGGCGGACCGGAGCGGAGGTAGTGTAAACTGGACTTGAAACGCTCAGCTGCAACCTGCGGAGCGGAGCGGGGCGGAGCCGGAACGCATGTAGTGTAAATTTGGCGTCAGGCTCACTTTGCCACCATGCAATGCATGGGAGAGCAAATAAACAGTGAAGAAAAGACATTTGGATGTCCATCATTTGATTAAAAAAATAAGCATTGTTAAACAGACATCAATCTTCATCATCATCGTCTTCAACTTTATTTTCAAAGCGCTTTAACACCAGCCACAGCTGACACAAAGTGCTGAACATCAGTTAAAAACAAGATAAAACAAAGCATTAAAAACAAAGCTACAAAGCCAAGCACACAATAAATTAAAAACTCAGTCTTGATCACAGTAAGTCTTCAAATGTTATGTTTGAGCAATAATTTTAAAATCTCTATAGAGAATCAACTGCACTCAAAGTTAGCAACCCTCAACAATCTGATGCACTGAACTTTAGTATACTTCTGAGTTGGTAGTGGTTGACTCCTAATGTAAACTAACCTAAACTTTGTTCAGCAGTAGCAGATGCTGCTAGTAAATCATCTGCAGATGACAGAGCTGGCAGTATGTTGACTGTGGCAGATGGTAGTAATTCTCCAACACTACACACTAAAAAATTGACCGAAGTCTCAGAAAAACATTCAAATTCAGTGTTTTGGACAATGGATTCTCGGGAGGTGAAATAGCTTCACGATTACAAACGTCACAGCCCAGTTCTTGACGCAACACGAAAGATAATTTAGTGGTTTTGTTCTAGAACTAAAGAAAGACATGACGCAATTTGTTGGGAAGTGAGGAAGGGAGATTATGTAAATTCATTCAGTGCAATCTGGATTAAATTACAGATAAGCATTGCAATTGAGAAAAAGAGAAACGTTTGCTGTAAAAGACGGGGATGGTTTGGTTGCACGTTCCAAATCATTGCTAGTTTTCCCTGTAATTCACTGAACGTTTGTAAAAAAAAAAAAAAAAAAAAAAATTCAAGTTATCCCGCCACTGTCAATAGTCGAGCTGTATATAAACACAAATTACTGCCCATTACCAATTTCCTTTGCAATTATAGGTTCGGCAGCACTCGAAAAAGGCACTGATTATCCTGTACTGCAAAATCCACAGCTGTCATAGTGTTAAAAGAGGGAATTTCCCTTGTCAAATTACATTTAAAAAACTTATATTTTAGAGAGAGAAACAGAGAGGCATACACAGAAAAAAGTTAAATTTAGATGATTTTCCCCCCTCTATGTATTTATGGTGACAACAAATTAAATCAAGCTTACAGTAATGTGAAAATGGTTTTAGCCATTTTCCCCCATGTATCTATTTTAAAATAACTTTCCAGCAACCATAGTAAAATACACATACTGTATGCACTGTATATTTATTGATAGAACAAGTTGTATGGTACTCTTAAGTAGATACTTTTCAGCAGAGCATCAGGCATCTCTGCAGAGGGCTGAATTAAGGAAATTCAACATTTTGTTCATAAAAGTATTCAAAACACAAAAATGATTACATTAAAACAGGAGACAAAGCAAAAGTGCATTTCAATTGTTATGTTATGTTTATTTTTCATATGCAGATTAATATAAGGTCAGCAGTGTGATGAAATGTTCAGGATGAGAAGAACTGATTTGACTCGGAAAAGAACAAAATAACAAACAAGAAATATTAAACCATGCAACAATTGTACAAAATAAAATACAAAAAGTAAAAGAGGTGGGTGGAGTTTGCATGTTCTCTCCATGCATGCATGAGTTTTCTTCGGGTACTCCGGTTTCCTCCCTCAGTCCAAAAACATGCATGTTAGGCTGATTGGTAACTCTAAATTGTCCCTAAGTGTGAGTGAGAGTGTGAATGGTTGTTTGTCTCTATGTGGCCCTGTGTGCCCCAGGGTGTACCCTACCCCTCGCACAGTGATTGCTGGACATGGGCACCGGAAACCCCCGTGACCCAAAATGGAAGAGGCGGGTAAGATAATGGATGGATGGATGGATGGATGGAAGTTTTCATTCAACCTTTATTTAGGCAGGTTAATCCCATTGAGCGTTGAGGACTCATTTACAAGAGAGACCTGTCTACAAACAAAGAATGATGACAACAGTGTCAATAGATTTTCCATGGAAAATCAACAATAGACAATAATATAAGAGAGAAATACAGATTTTTTTAACAAGTTAAAACAAATATGTCAAAGTAGCAAAACAGACAGATTATAAGGCAGATGTAGAAAATCAAAAACAGGAACATGTCTGCATTGGTTTTTGCCAGGATTCCAACAGATTCTTAAAACCATTTAGAGAAGTCAAGGTCCAGAGCTTCAGATCTTTTTGTAAGATATTCCAGGAAACAGGAGCAGAGTAGTAGAAGGCCCTTTTGCCATGTGTAACGGGTGTCAGAATCCCGGACCCGTTAGCAGCAGATGAAGCTGGAAAAACAGCATGTAAATGAGCACATGGGAGACGCAATCTGTGTTACTCCTGTTTCTCTCAGCTTATTTATTGAACAAACCAGCTCATTTAATTGTCAATACAGCCCAATTTATAGTTCAGTAATTTACTGTATATATAATCTATGTAGACATTTTCCATCATAGACATAAACATCAACATTAACGTTCCTTTAAACAGGAATAATCAAAGTCAAAGTCAAGTCAAAGTCAACTTTATTGTCAGATCTGCAATATGTACTGTACAGGACATACACAGGACCGAAATTGCGTTTCTCTCAGTCCCTCGGTGCAACAGTAAACATCTAAACATTGAAACACTGAAACATATAATAATAGACATAAGCATAAAATAGTAAAACTAACACTGTCCTGAGTTTTTGCATAGTGGTATAAGAGTATGAAAATTTACACCGACTCTAAAACTAAAACTAAAACATTAAACATTTAATGAACATAATATTGTCCTGAGTTTTTGCATACTAGTATAAAAAAAGAGTATAATCCCATCAACATCATATTTTGTCACAATTCCCTCAGGCAACATGTACCTTCAATTCACTGCACTTTATATGCATATTTATTCACACACAGTGACATATTTCATGGGCATGTATGTTACAATTATTGTAAACTGGCATAACTATCTTTGAATTCAAACTACTTTAAATGAATGCATTAAATCACAGTTTAACCTTCCCAACACTGTGTTTAGAACATAAATAAACCACACAGCCTGATAACAGTACAATACTCTCATACCAGGGAATATATTCCCTACTTACTTTACAAGTAATTACCGTTAGTAATTCAGTGGTTGCACCTAGCCCGTCTTACCCACCGCTAGTGCTAACCAGCTAGCATCACGGCCTGTTGGCTACTTATACACAACAAACTCTTCTAATATATTTTAACACATTGCATTTTGCAAACAGTATTAAATGATGAAAAGTACTTGGTTAAAATAAACTTGAAGGTTATTCTCACCTGGAAAAACAGCATGTAAATGAGCACATGGGAGACGCAGTCTGTGTTACTCCTGTTTCTCTCAGCTTATGAGAAACGGCAGAGCAACAGGCAGCTCAAAGTCCCCATGCGCCACCTACTGGTGAAAAACTGTTATTACACCCCTCGTCACTAACCCCTGTTAACAACAAATAAAATATATTCTTATCAGAACCCCATAAACATTTAAAGAAATGCATGTTTGTTTGTTTGTTTGTTTTTCCACTTTTGTGAGCACACACCAGTGGGTATCACACACTCCCGGCAAAAATAAAAATGGCTCTGACATAAAAAACTTAAAACAGATTGTCCTTAAACCCAATTTCACCAAATAAACCTTCTCAACCGCATAGCAATCTGGGTGGAATGCTCACAACTGGTGTGTGGTAAATATGATGTTGCCATGGAAATTGAGTACACAAAAAAGAATTTGGGTACTGCACACTCAGTGAAGAACTAGGTAAATATGAATATTGCATTGGGTGAACAAAAACTGCATTCAGATTTGCATGTGACTGTACTGATGGCTCCCCCAATGAGTCATATGTTAGGAAGTGCCTGGGCCTTTTATGCGTGTTGACCTCCTGACTTCTGTCTGATCAAGTTCAGCAGGAGGAATCATGAATTGATTTTCAGGCTCTGGCCCTACGGATCGGTTGATCTCCTCCTCTTCCACAGGTCTAGGCGAGACAGGTATGGTTGCGTACATGTCTTGCTCAGGTGCATCGTTTAGAGATTCCAAGACGGCCTCTGGTGAATATTCAGTAGGTGTCTGATTTTCATCCCCAACTGTTTCAGGGGTTCTCCCAGAAGTTTGAGACAAAGTTGTCTGAGGCAACGGAGATGTCTCGTATGGAAACCTTTGCTCAGTTCTTTGTACTGGTACCCTAAGCCAGTATCCTGAGGGGAAATTATCATCTGAATCAGATGTTTCACCATTAATCTCTTCCCTCTCTGTTCTTGTGTCCTTTCCTTGCCTTTGTTTGTGGGTCTGTTTTCTGGCAGGAACCAACTTTGTTTGGTGCAGTGTCTCTTCCACAGGTAAGTTGTTTACCAGCATAAGGAGGTTGCGATGCAACGTCCTGGTCTTACTCTGGTCTCCTGATTCAGGGCAGACAACAAACACTGGGTTGTCCGCTAGCTGTCTTTTAACTAAGTAAACAGTTTTCTCCCAGTAAGTCCGTAATTTACCCGGTCCCCCACGTTCACGGAAGTTCCGGACTAAAACTCTGTCTCCTGGGTGCAGAGTTACTCCTTTTGCCTTCCTATCGTATGTCACTTTCCCCTTTGCATTAGCCTTGGTGCTACTTTCACTGGCAATCCGGTAAGCTTGTGACATCCGCTCTGCCCATTTCTCTGCATATCCTTTAGGTGTTTCCGACTCTTTGTCTCCAGCCAATCCAAACAACAAGTCAACTGGGAGGTGTAGGTGACGGCCATAAAGAAGGAAAAAAGGTGAGTAGCCTGTTGACTCGTGGCGTGTACAGTTGTACGCATGTACAACCTGCGGGAGGTGATCCTTCCACCGCAGCTTTTCCCTATCAGTCAAGGTCCGTAACATCTGGAGGATGGTGCGATTTAGCCTCTCGACTGGATTCCCTTGGGGATGATATGGTGTTGTACGTGAGTGCCTCACCCCAGACAACAACTGCAAAGTTTGGAACAACTTATTTTCAAATTCACGACCTTGGTCGTGATGCAGCTTTGATGGATATCCAAATCGAGGAATGAAGTCATTGAACATCAGTTCAGCAGCTGTCCTTCCACTTTTATTTCTTGTGGGATATGCCTAAGCAAATCTTGTAAAATGATCAACCACTAATATATATTCAAACCCTCCCACGCTGGCTTCTAAATGCAGATAATCAATACACACCAGCTCTAGGGGGAAACTGGAAGTGATACTACACATAGGTGCTCGGTCATATGTGACAGGTTTCTTGGCTTTGATGCACAAACACTTTTGAGTGACATATTCTTCAATTTCTTTAGCCATGAATGGCCAGTAAAACCTGTCCCTTGCCAAATGGAGCACTTTCTCTGTGCCCACATGGCTTATCTCATTGTGCAGATGTTTCAGGGCTAATGGTCGATACTTGGTAGGAAGGACAAGTTGTTTTTTCTCTCCCGCAAATCTGTAAAGGAGGTAGTTTTCCAACCGGAGTTTACTCCATTCATGTAGCAATTTCTGAGTGTCTCTGCCAACCGTTTTACGTATTCCCTCTGTTAACGTAATGAATGCTTTCATTTCTCTGACCTGGCCTATGGCTGAATCCTCCTTTTGTGCCTTGACAAGATCCTCATGGCTTATGGTCGGGAGATCAGAATGGGGTTGTTGGTCAGAACTTTTGGAAGAAGTAATGAGTGCTGCCACCCATGCTACATCTTTGCGCCAAGCTGCTTGACTCCCATCCCATGTTGCACACACCGCCTCATCTGGGAAATCCTCAGTGCAAGTCTTCCCATACGTCTCCATATCAAGAGGAAAACGAGACAGTGTATCAGCATCTATATTGGACTTCCCAGGCCGGTATCTAATGTCGAACCGAAAATCTGAGAGTTCACCCACCCACCTATGACCAACTGCATTAAGTTTGGCTGTACTTAAAATGTAGGTCAACGGGTTGTTGTCTGTATACACCGTAAAGTGAGGGGCATAGTACAGGTATTCACTGAATTTCTCACACACGGCCCATTTCAATGCAAGGAACTCGAGTTTCCCACTGTGCAGATGGTAATTGCGTTCGGCTGGTGTAAGTGTCCTGGAACCACACTGGAAAAAATGCCCCTCTAAAAATAAGAAAAAAAATAATTAAAACAAGATTTTTGGCTTGAAATAAGCAAAAAAATCTGCCAATGGAACAAGTGAAAATTCACTTGACAAGATTCTTAAAATAAGACATTTTGTTCAAGTCAAACAAGATACGCGGAATCTTGAAACTAGCTACAAAAATCTAATTTTGAGCAATATTTTACTACAATTGTGAGCTTTTCTTGTCTTATAATAAGATTCAGATGCTCAAAAGTAGTACACTGGAGAAAAGGCTACTCTGAAAACAAGTTTAAAACAACTTAAAATTAGATTTTTTTTGGATTGAAATAAGCAAAAAGATCTGGTAACAAGTGAAAACAAGATATGTGGAATCTTGAAACTAGCTACAAAAGTCTAATTTTGAGCAATATTTTACTACAATTGTTAGCTTTTCTTGTCTTATAATAAGATTCAGATGCTCAAAAGTAGTACACTGGAGAAAAGGCTACTCTGAAAACAAGTTTAAAACAACTTAAAATTAGATTTTTTTGGATTGAAATAAGCAAAAAGATCTGGTAACAAGTGAAAATTTTCTTGACACGATTTCTAAAAATAAGACATTTTATCATTTTACAAGATAAACAATCTTAAACCTAGCTGCAAAAATCTCATTCTTAGCAATATTTTACTACAATTTTGGGTGGGCTTTGTCTTAAAGTAATAATAATAATAATAATAATGTCTTTTCCTGTCATCTGCGTATGTTTCCCATACACAGACGAAATTCGTCTCTGCATTTAACCCAACCACCTACCAGGTGGTGCAGTGAGCAGCCATAGAAAGCGCCCGGGGAGCTGGAGAATTAGATGTGCACTCATAGACACCCCAGCGTGTGATGCTTAAAATTAGTATACATCCCCTAAACTTTTACTCATTTTTAGTTCTACAGATGTTTCAAAGCCTACCTAAAATAAGATTAGAAATTGTATTTTAAGAAAACTTATATTTAAGAAATCCTGACAAGCATGCTTTCGCAACTTTAGATTTTCTCCAACCCGTTATCAAATTTAACCAACAAACGTAATAACATACATGTCTTGTCAAAACATTCAAACATTTTCTGTAATGTCAAAAAATGAAAGGTATTCTTTAACTTCAACACATTTATTTTATCACAATGGTTTCAGGCAGGGGCGGAGTGGGACAACTTTTCAGCCCGGGAGTTTAATGGCCAAGAGTGGCCCATTTTTTCACATTTTAAAAATATTTGGCAAAAATGTAGCCTATAATATTTTTTTAATTGCAATACAATCAACAACTTTTTTTTGGTTATAATTTTTAGTTACATTTTGTTACAATTCAGCAAATCAGGTGGGAAAAAAACTAAATTAGTTGACTTAAAAAACAGAAAATGATAAGTCAATTCTTTGTTGCTCTTTCCATATCAGACTCAAAGATTACTGAAAAACTCAAAACGTAATTTTGTTGGCTTGAACGTTGGCCAGCTGTCATGAGAAGTTTGCACTAAATACAGTGACAAAAAGATAAACCATAAAACTATTTTACATTCAAAATATTAAATTTGAGGCCAGATAAAATGTCAATGAGACCAGATTTGGCCCATGGGCCTCGAGTTTGACATGTGATCTACAGCATCAGTAAGCGCCTAAGAAGTGCACTAGTTTCTGCCACCATATGTGTTACTTTGTCATTGTCAATGGACATAAGAAGTTCTTTCTCTGTGGACATCAGCATAAATGCCTCCAAATGCTCCTGGTTAAGTGTGCTTCATAGTCTATTCTTGATGAACTTGAGAGTAGAGAAGCTTTCACATGCAACATGAGACAACAAATATTTGTATGCCAGCCCTATATAGGCATCTGTGAAAAGGTTATACTGTGTCAATATAAGGTAAACACAGATAACACAGTTTCTGCAAGAAGAACAAGCCCTGCTTTCAAGTTCAATCTCTGGTTCAACCCTGTTCCATCTCAGTACCATCTTGACAGTGGACTCTTCCAGAGGGGACTTTTTCAGCCTATCCCAAGACTGGACAGCTCTGTGTGTGTAAAGTACTCACTGTGGCTCTCTCATCAAATCTAAGCAGATTTTTGCTTGTTGCTTGAAGTGCTGAGCTCTTGAGTCCTTTAAGCCTCATCTCTGAAAAGTTTTTAGGGTCAAGACAAGCAAAATCAGAGACAAGTTTGGCATTGGTTGCAATATGTATGCATATGCATGAGTTTATTTTTATTTGTCTATTAAATGCGTTGCTTTAACATTTTTCTGTTTCCTGTTTTCACTTCACCTCATGCATTTCTGCCTCATTACGTAAATAAGGACTTGTGTGGAAAATTAAAAAAATAATTACATTTAATTACATAACACAAGTCATCTAAGAGTAAAAGTAAAAACAAAAAAATATATAGGCCTACCGGTATTTTAAGCACAGTAAAATGTAAAATTATGAATTAAAATATATAATTTGTTGGAACTAAGCTGGAAAAAAAACATGATGGTCAATTAATTTTTAAAACATGAGATAAAGTTCTAAAAAAGCTAAGTCTGGTCTTCTGGACATTCAAGAAACAAAACAAAACAAAACAAAGCAAAAAATGTCCAGAAGACCAGACTTAGCTTTTTTAGATTTTTCTACCTGGATTATTGAGCATGCATCAGGGTATGAGATAAAGTTATCTTTTAATTTAAATTGTCCTTTGACGTTTATTTATTTATTGGTCAATTTATATATTTCTGCTTTTATTTCTAATTAGGCTCAGGCTGTCAGTTTAGGTCCCACTTGACTTTCATGCATGTTTAGTGACATAGTACAACGTTGTGACATTAGCTTAATTTATTATGCTAGTTTTTAATTTTTATCATTACCTGTTGCTTCTTCTGTCTCTTTGAAAAAATGTCTGTAAGCTTTGCACATTTGGCAGCTTCCTCCTTTCTTTTCTTCAACCTGACTTTTTCAGCTCCACCTGGCCTCTTCCTATCCATTTTTATTGCTAATTAGCAGTTTGGACTCCGCGCTGCTCCATCAGCTGATGTTTTAGAAAATACGTGCTTCGCTGCTGGGGTGGACTCAACCAACGGTGAACTTTCAGGGGTGTTTTTTATCAAATGGTAGCTCCCAAGCTGCCGGCCCAGTGCGGCGCAGTCTCTTAAAGGGATCAGCGCTTTAAGAGGCTGCAGTCTGCAGTCTCTTAAAGTGATCAGCGCTGTCCCTCCCTTTAAGAGGCTGCAGCCTGCAGCCTAAAGTCAGGGACAAGTCGATTTTGAGCAGATTCATTCAACCGTCATCATTTTCCCCGTGCGCCTATCGGCCCATTCATGACGCGGCCCATCGGGAAAACTCCCGAATCTCCCGATGGCCACTCCGCCCTTGGTTTCAGGAGCAATGCAACAACTATTACTCCCAATTACAACTGTATTTAACACTTGATTATATTTTAAAAAAATAATATAAAACACCCTCAACAAAATAAAAACAATTTTTGCTATGAAAAATGGAGAGTATACTACTGGGCACCATGAAAAATGAGGGAGCCACTACAACTTCAAATGTTTAAACATAAAATGTCTTTGGGAAATGTTGTGATGGGCACATCTCCTACCGTGAGCAGGCAGTTGGACGAACACACAATCAGAATTGGACAGGAGAGGGAGAGTTTTCCTGGGGGCTTTGAGGTCCTGTTTTTCCTGAAACACAAAGACATATTTCTGTTGGCATGATGAATCATATTTTAAGATTGTGGAATATAAGCCAGATAAATAAATAAAATAAAGAGAGAACCTGTAAAACTATCATGTTAAATATGACGCGGTTGAAAATTTGGGTGCACTAACTGTGCTGGTGAACCAAAAAAAAGTTTAGAAACACCAGTGCAATCAGTGCAAGAAGTTAGTGTAGAACCATGGGAAAAAATGTATCAATTAAAAAAATGATTTTGAGTAAGATATTTCCAGCAACCTGCAAAGATTTTGTTTCTTTCCACCTTGAAAACTTTAATATCCAAATACTATGTTAGGTTTATTCTTTAAAAAATAATAACACCAATTTCTCATTAACATTCAAATAATAATGTATTATTGTAATTAAAAAGATAAATTAATCTACATTTCTGGAAATGTTTGAATTATCAGAATAATCCAGGTGTCAAAATGAAGCTTAAAAAACATGAATCTGAAAATGTGCTTATACAGTATAACCAAATTTGACTTAATCCTCTGTTTGATTAGATGGGTTACATACGGTCATGCTAATCACATGAAGTTGCAAAAGTAGTACAAAGATGCACACCACCAAAATAAAGTAGGACAAACTCACTCTTAGAACTGGACAGGAGAGGGAGAGCTTCCTGGGGGCTTTGGGGGCTTGTTTTTCCTGAAACACATAGACATATTTCTGTTGGCATGATGAATCATAATGTTAATATTCAGATTGTGGAAGATAAACAAAACAAAAACAAGACAAAATAAATACAAAACTAAATTCACCAAACTCCTTGTCAGTAGTGCCTGAGTCGGTGTGCTGTAGGCATGTAACGGTTGTTGTGGGTGTACCGAACCGTTTCGGTACAACACGTTCGGTTCGGTCCACCTCCGTACCGTTTGTTATTTTTTTTCACTCATTGAACGTTAATATATGCGCCGCGGAACATAATTTCCTGGGCGCGTTTCAGCACGGAGCTTTTATCGCGTAGCACGCGCAGCATTATTAGCCATTAGCTGCTCGCTCCGGTCTCCTGTTTGGGAACGTTATGGCTTTCTTGTTAAGACGAGCGCACATTCAAAGCTGTGTGTGTGGACGACTCTGCAGCAGCTGCTAGAGGCAGCTCTCTGCAGCAGACAACACGTCTCACGTGAACGCGCTTGAAACTACGTCATCGGAATGTGAACGAAGACACCGCAGCTGTGCGCTAACAACACAGCAGCTGCATTTAAACTACTTCTTCAGGTAAATTAGATCGGTCCAGAGCAATAACACAAACTGTATGAGTTCTGAATCTAAGTCTGAATGTTGTTATATGCGCAGGCTTTAAAGTTACTGATCCTCGCTACCGCTACGAGACATCCATCACTCAAAAAGTTCAGCTCTTTATGAAAAAACTGTATTGTCAACAAGCCCTGGAGCTCATTAAAGCCCTGATGAGATGAGTGAGAGCTTCAACCGTTCAAAAAGAGGTATTGTTATTTTATTATTATTATCTAAATAATCTTTTTTGTTTAAAATCATAATCTTATTAACTTCCATTCCCCATCCATCAAGTACATTATTTCATCAACTGAAGTTATTGAAGTTCCATGATTTGGTATAATATTTTATCAATTATGTATAGGGCTCAGAATAATGAATTACCTTTAAATATCCAAATGAATTTTGTTAAAAGACAAAGTTGTTATAATCTTAAGGGGACAGAGATGTTTGTAAAACCACAATTCAGAACTAGTTTGAAGGGACGTTCTACCTCAATCCAGGGAATTAGATTATGGAATGGCTTGGAGAATGTAGTTAAAAATGCCAAGTCAATGTTTACATTTAAGAAAATGATCAAAACGAATGTGTTAAAAAAAAATGAAATAGCGTAATGTGTATTGTATTAGTTAGAAAATTAGAAAGAGTTAGTCATTTTGTACTGTTGGTTGAAGATTATTATTGTTTAATCTGATTGTTGGAAAAAAGGGGCAGATATAATAAGATTTATTCTTCTTTCTGCTACCTTTCATTTTTTTATATTTTGTACATTATCATTTATGGGATTGTCTTGTATTGTTTCTTTTGTAAAAAAAATGAACAAATTTAATAAACATAAACTTGTTTTTTTTATCTCTTTGTTTTATTACAAGTCTGGGACATAGGTAGCTGCTCTCTTTGTCCTCTTCAGGGACAGACATCCACCAGAGATCACCTGCAGCTAAGAAGTGTGTGATGACTGAACTGAACTGAACTCTGAACTGTTCCAGCACCTGTCCCACTTGGAGGAGCAGGTCCAAGAAGTTGTGAGTACAGTAATGAGGACAAATACAGCCACACTGCTGCTACTGGACAAAAACTTGATTAGTTAGATTGTAAACAGTCTGTTGCTGCTTATTGTTCTGACTGTTATTGTATTTATTAAGATTTTTATTATTGTTAATATAGTTTATTTATTGTAGAGTGCTGTTTATTTAAAATATCATCCAAATGGGTCACTTTTATTTATTACTACAATGCAATACAAACACATTTTTAGCATATTTTCAAAATAAACATTTAGTAAGTCTTTATTTTGTCTTTTTTTTTTGTACCGAAAATAAACCAAATATAAACCGAACCGAGCCCTCCTTGTAGTTGAACCGAACCGAAATGTGATTTTAGCGTACCGTTACACCCCTAGTGTGCTGGTAGTCTCATCTGTAGACTGGTCCAGAATGATTGTTGAGTCGCTCGAAATGGCCTCATCTGTGCTCATCAAGACGGCGTCTCTTTGAAGAGCTGCAAAGATGAGCCAATTAATCAATTCCAACAAATGCTGGCCAACATCATATGTTATTAAGTCTACTAAAGCTATGATATATTTATTATTGAGGAAATTAATCGTTAGTTGCAGCTTTACCACTTTGATTGTCTCCCACTCAAGAGATGTTTTTTTAGGGGACCTCACATTCTGCAATCTTTGGTTTAGTTGTGCAAACACAGAGACCTTAAGAACACATTACCGGTAATTACATTTTTTTTAAATCCTCAATAAAAATGTGCAAAATAAAAAAACTTTGGTCATTAACTGGATGCATTTCACTTACCCATGAATTCGACCTTGGTCCTGTAGCATGGGGTAATACAGCTCTCCTTTTAGCCATTGCTGTGATTTCAGGTTTTGGTGGGTATCTGTGTTATACCATAAAGAAACCTTAATAATAATACCATTAAACTAGGCATTGAGCACACATTGCACACAGTACTAGCTTTTTCTTAATTGCACTGGCTACAACAAAGCATTTTTTTAACATTAATATTGTTTTAAACCAGTAAAATTGTTTACAGGTAGTTTATAAATTTTGAAAATTTAGAAGTTTCTTAGATATCTGAAATTTCATAGTTCAATCAAATTTAGATTCACATCTGCAGCTAACAACTGAACATATTTTTTGTTGCTGTCTCAAAGTAGTTGTACATGAATGGATGGGAGACATGCATTTAGAGACAAACCAGCAATAACAATTATATGCATTGTTGATTTTAAAATTGTATTGTTATTCAGTTTTAATACTATTAACTGAGATATGTATTAATGTTCACAGTAACAGCAAATCATAAAAGAGTAGGGTTCTCTCCATTGTATTATTGCAATATTTTTAATAATTTATTGCCAAGTGTAGCGGAATTCAGTTTTTTTTCCTTTGCGCCGGTGGAGAATGTGCAGTTAGCATTTAGCAACATGTCCAGTTAGCATTTAGCAACATAGCACTATCCTACAGCGGCTACCGCCTGCGCTCGCACACACACACGTCACTAAAGACGTAAAAACTTTTATTTAATATTGGTATGATCATTACAACAACTTGTGTCCATGTCTCAGTCTACATTATAAACAACTTTGTATAAATACGTTACCTCTTAACGTCGACACAACCGCGTCATAGCTCATCCACGCTGTTAGCTGTTCCTAGCTAGCGCTAGCGCTGTTCGGCGCCGCTTCTTTTTATTTCACGTCAGCTGCAACGTTGAGCAACGTTGAGCTATAAAAACACGATTAAACATCGATAAGAATGTGTAATGTGCATTACAACGACAGAAACTCTGTACAAATAACTATCGTACTTGAGAAAAGGTAAGAGAGCTTACCTAAAAAGCCACCGTCGCAACTCGCAAGTTTTACTATGTCCAAGACTGCGCATGCGTACTGCGCCGCACGCGCTGAGAGTTCTTCTTCTTCTTCTTCTGTGAGGTTTACGGCAGCTTACATCCTTCCGGTGTATTACCGCCATCTAATGGTACCATCCCTAAACTACTTCTCTGTTGACTCTTGTTCTACTAAAAAGAAACTGTCCAGATGAACTATTTCAAGTGAGAAAGTTTTTGTTGTAAATTTAATACTACTATTAGCCAAATTTTACATCCACAGCTGTAAATTCTCCTTGCTAAAACCTAGATTTATAGTGTTTTCTAATTATATTTCTTCTTACTTATCTACTTTAAAGTATTGTACTAATGCAAAAGCTTTAAAAACTAAAACAATCTGTAACGAATTTCTGTTGTAAGCTGCCCAAGACACATTTTTGTTTTTGTTTATGTGCCTTTATTCTCTGTTGTGCTATGCATGCCTTAAGTCTCGAGCCATGTTTGACATTGTAAGTTTTTTTTTTACTTGTTTTTTTCTATAAATAAAAAAATATTAAAAAAAAGATGACCTGATTGAGAATTATTGGATTTGATACCTGGATTATTGAGCATGAACTTTTTTGTCTTGTTCTTTTTGTTCACATTCTTAAAATTGTAACTGTATCTGTATTGAAATAATAATAACAAAAAAATAAAATAAAAATAAAAAGCCTGTTGATGTCAAGTAAAACAAAGTATTTACATCCACCTTAACTAGATCCCCATTCCAAAACGCTCTTCAAACTGACTTCTTTTTTCATTTGGTCAAGTAGAGTTTTCCTTTCCTCTAAATATGTAGAACATTCCAAAATGACGTGCTGCACTGACTCTGTATCCTGACAAAAGTCACAACGTCCACTATTGTGTTTCCCTATAATAAACAAAGTACTGTTCAGATTCATATGACCTATTCTTAATCTTGTTAACATTGATTCCTCCCTCAGAGAGCCCATACCCAGAAATCCCTTTTTTACTATTTTTTCCCCTTGTCTCAAACGTAGAAAAATATGTTTATGGTAAATGAAGCTTATTTATATAGCGTTTTCCAGCCCCCTATGAGGGGCCCCAAAGCGCTTTACAATACCAACCATCCACCCATTCATACACCCATTCATACACCGGTAGCGGCAGACCAATGCAAGGCGCCATCCAGTCCTACCGGGAGCAACTCGGGGTTTAGTGTCTTGCCCGGGGACGCAACAACACATGGTGTGGGGAACCGGTATTCGAACCTCCAACCTTCTGATCGGGGGACGACTGCCATTACCACTACGCCACGGCCGCCCCACGGCCGTTTAATCTGTCCTAACCACATATTTATTTTATTAAAATCAATTATATGTTAAATTATATGTTAAAATAAATATGTGAAATGAACCTGCATTATTTGTCTCTTTAATATAAACTGCACAGTAGGTATGTTTATGTAGTATTCAGCCTTGGAAAAAAATACAATGTAGAAAATGTTAATGAACTATTGGTTTAAAGAAATTGTAATAGGACAATGGAGTCTGTTCAAAGTTAAACAGAACCTGTATAAAAAGAATGATTAATACTTTGAGTGGGCATGCTGATCAAAGAAGCAGATTTGTCTTAATTCAAGTTAGTTTGTTATCTTGAAACAAGATTTTTCACATTTTACAAACCTCACGACAACTGCAAATGTTAATGAAATGTCAAAAAAGCTTGTTTCAAATAAGAAATGACTCAAAACAAGATATTTTCAAGACTTTTTGCCTTATCAAGATTTTCAAGATGCATTGTCTCAAAACAAGTTGTAATGTCTTACTTAGAAATATGTTTTTGACTTATATTAAGTGTGATAAGAGGTTTTGACTTGAAATTAGAAAATTAGACTTGGTAAGATTTTACGTTTTTGCAGTGCATACCCAATCACTCTCAGTTTCTCATTCTGCTGTTGGTACAAAATGGCTCCCAACCCCTGGTCTGATGCATCGGTATGCAGGACAAATGGTAGACTAAAATCCGGATATGCCAGAACAGGTGGATTTGTTAGGACACTAATTAGCTGTTCAAGAGCTTCCTGGTGTTTGGTGGTCCAGTTAACTGGCGCTCTGGAAGATAGTTGGGGTTGTTTGGCCTTCCCACTCCGGGCTGAAGTCTGAGCTGTACCTGATTTATTCTGGAGCAGCTCATAGATCGGTTTAGCAATCCGGGAAAAATCCTGGATATATGAGCGGTAATAGCCAAGAAATCCAGCCAATCTCCTAACCTCTCCGACTGTCGTTGGTTGCTTTTTAGTCAATGTGTGGATCGCTTCCAAATCATGGGGATCTACTTTGACCCCTTCGGCAGACACAAGACGACCCACATATCGAACTTCTGACTTGAACAGTTCACATTTTTCAGCTCTCAGTTTCACTCCATGACGTTGGAGGGCCTGTAGGACCTGGCGGAGTGCTTCAACATGTTCCATAAATGACTTGGAATAGCAAAGTACATCATCTAGATATGGAATGCAGCACTCATCTCGAAGTGGTCCTAACATTTCCTCCATACTCCGCTGAAATGTTGCAGGAGTGTTCGAAAGCCCAAATGGGATTCGAACCCACTCATAGAGTCCCCACGGGGTGATAAGGCGGTGAATTGGCGCGACTTCTCTGCAACAAAACCTTGATGATAGGCTTTGCCCTGGTCTAGAATACTAAACCATGCATTTCCTCCAAGGGTGTCGGTCAAGTCCTTTATTCTGGGTAGTGGGTGTCGATCAGGTACCGTCTTTTTGTTTAAGAGGCGATAATCAATACATAGCCGCAGGCTACCGTCTTTCTTTCGAACACACACAACCGGTGCAGAGTACGGGGACTTGGATTTGACTATCCAGCCTTTAAGTAACAGGTCCTGTATATACTCTTTCACTTCTCTAAAGAGAGGTTTTGGAACAGAAGAGTAGGCGGCTCTTACAGGAATCTGATCTTGGAGTGTGATCGACATTTGTAGACTAGGTATACATCCAATATCATGGCTGTCCCGTGCAAAAGCTCCAGCTTCTTCACAAAGCATCTTATTCACCACTGACCTCTGAGCCTCATCTAGATGGCTGAGGTCTACAGGGGGTTGCCATGAAGGCTGACTGAGATTGGTGGGTGCTGGGGTAGCACTGTTAACAGTCACCACTGGGTTTGGTGCTTCAGTTGGACTTGCCGAGATCACCTTATCAATGTCGTGAATGTTGCCAAGAACAGTTTTTCTTGGGACAGTGATTGTATGTCTTGTATTATTTCCAACAGGTACAGCCACATAGGGTCTATCCGGATTGTGGACCACTAAAACACCTGCTCCAATATCTAGTTCGGCTAAGGGTATACTGTCATCATCAGGCTCAAACAGTACAACAGAGTCAGGGAAAATGGTGTCAAATGGAACCTGACATTTGACCCAGGCCACTTGGCCAGCTGGAATGACCGTGTCTTGTTTGCCTGTCCGTAGTTGTCCCCACTGCATGGTCAGCTTGTCTGTCTGGATAAAATTCACCAGGAGTTCGGCCTTCTCCACTGGAACGGAAATGGCATTACACACCAGGCTGGTGAGTGTTGGAGCTAGGTTCTGAGGCTGCTCTTGTATCATTGCCTCCAAAACATTGAATCCTAGCAATGGTCTTTCTAAGGCAAGACTACTGACAAGGAAAGGAACATTAATAGACAGATCAGGATTTGTGTTCCCCATCAAATTAACAGTAATGGGTAACCAGCCATCAAATGGGATAACACCCCCATCTATGGCACAGATTTTTAGGTTATCTTCATCATCCAAGATTTCACTGAGTGGCTTGACAGTAATTTCTGGTAAGTATTTGTTTTTCCAGCTTTTATCGATCATGCTCACCTGGGCACCTGTGTCTAGTAAAGCAATGACAGCAAGACCATTTAAACTACATTGGGTTAAATCAAAAAAGGCGTTCAATACAGGATCAACTGGACTTTATTTGTTGCAGAAAACGTTTCGACTTCTGTCCAGAAGTCTTTTTCAATTCTGAATGGAAGCTGTGAGAACGAGAAGTTTTATACAGGCTTACAAGTCACGCACCAACATATGAAATTGGAAACTGAAATGACACCACAAATTAACTAACATGCCCATTCTATTTAAATTGACAAAACGACACATCCCAGCTTAACAAAGGGGGGTTTGTAACACATACATGTAAATTGAAAGATCACACCTTAACAGTAGGAGGTTCCCTTGAGGTCTCTGTTAGAAGACACAAAACTGTATGTAAATTGACAAACAACACCTCCCAAACAACAACAGAGGCTACTCAGAGAACTTTGTTAGTCTAATTTACAGACAAGGTATCCCTGCTCCCATCCGGTGTAAAACGTTTCGGAATCAAATCCAAAACTGAGTTATAGGTCTTAGACAGTTGAAATCTCAGACCTCCTCCTCTGTTAAGAGAAGGTTTTTCTCTCTTAACATACACAGCTTCCTTTACCCCCCTCTCAAACCATCTGTGTTCTCTGTCCAAAATTTGAACATTCTGGTCCTCAAAGGAGTGTCCCTTGTCCGTGAGGTGGAGGTGAACTGCAGAGTTTTGTCCAGAGGAGGTTGCTCTCCTATGTTGAGACATTCTTTTGTGGATAGGTTGTTTCGTTTCTCCGATGTAACGGTCTGAGCAGACTTCGCTGCACTGGACTGCATAAACCACCCCACTCTGTTTGTGTGTGGGGGTTCTGTCCTTCGGATGCACCAGCCTCTGTCTGAGAGTCCGGCTGGGTTTGAAGTGTACTGGGATGTTGTGTTTGTTAAAAATCCTTCTGAAATTCTCGGAGACTCCAGCAACATAAGGAATGACAATGTTTTTCCGTCTGTTAGACTTTTTCCTGTTCATTATTGTGTTTAACAGATTTCCTTGCTGTTTAACAGATTTCCTTGCTGCAGCAAGGAAATCTGTTAAACACAATAATGAACAGAAAAAGTCTAACTGACGGAAAAACATTGTCATTCCTTATGTTGCTGGAGTCTCAGAGAATTTCAGAAGGATTTTTAACAAACACAACATCCCAGTACACTTCAAACCCAGCCGGACTCTCAGACAGAGGCTGGTGCATCCGAAGGACAGAACCCCCACACACAAACAGAGTGGGGTGGTTTATGCAGTCCAGTGCAGCGAAGTCTGCTCAGACCGTTACATCGGAGAAACGAAACAACCTATCCACAAAAGAATGTCTCAACATAGGAGAGCAACCTCCTCTGGACAAAACTCTGCAGTTCACCTCCACCTCACGGACAAGGGACACTCCTTTGAGGACCAGAATGTTCAAATTTTGGACAGAGAACACAGATGGTTTGAGAGGGGGGTAAAGGAAGCTGTGTATGTTAAGAGAGAAAAACCTTCTCTTAACAGAGGAGGAGGTCTGAGATTTCAACTGTCTAAGACCTATAACTCAGTTTTGGATTTGATTCCGAAACGTTTTACACCGGATGGGAGCAGGGATACCTTGTCTGTAAATTAGACTAACAAAGTTCTCTGAGTAGCCTCTGTTGTTGTTTGGGAGGTGTTGTTTGTCAATTTACATACAGTTTTGTGTCTTCTAACAGAGACCTCAAGGGAACCTCCTACTGTTAAGGTGTGATCTTTCAATTTACATGTATGTGTTACAAACCCCCCTTTGTTAAGCTGGGATGTGTCGTTTTGTCAATTTAAATAGAATGGGCATGTTAGTTAATTTGTGGTGTTATTTCAGTTTCCAATTTCATATGTTGGTGCGTGACTTGTAAGCCTGTATAAAACTTCTCGTTCTCACAGCTTCCATTCAGAATTGAAAAAGACTTCTGGACAGAAGTCGAAACGTTTTCTGCAACAAATAAAGTCCAGTTGATCCTGTATTGAACGCCTTTTTTGATTTCATCATGCCCTGGACGACTGAGAATCTTCACCAGCATACACTGGGTTAAAGCTTTTCTCCCAATGAGCTTGGCTAGACAGTCACTTTTGCTGTTTGGTGACGTATGGCTGTTTCTACTTGTCAAGTGGGTTGACTGTCTAGGTCTGTGGTGTTTTGTTCTCTGGTCTTGCGTGGGTACATGGATGGGTACAACATTTGGCTGTTCAGACTCACTAATCTGGCCTGTTGCATGTAGGGACTGTTGGGACCCGGTCACTGTCTGTCCCCTGGCAGGGACCAGCTCCAGTTTCCCTGGCGTGTCGGTTTCTGGAGGCAGCCAACTGCTTTGTGACCCTTCCCACCACAGTGAAAACAATGGGTACAGTCAGGACGGTTTTGCTCCTGACACTTAATGCAGCTATACCGTCTTCCTTTTTGCTTGTCCCTGCTGTGTCTTTGTGGCTGATTATTTTGTTCAGATGCTTGTTCTTGAGTAAATTTTTGTAATGACTCAACAAGCGTGATGAGTTTTTCAACTTTTTCTTTTAGTTGTTGGACCCCATCAGCTTGTGATGTTCTGCTTAGACCCTCTTTTGCACTTGGATATTGGGCGGCATTTGCCTCGACCTGAACACTGTGTAAATTTGTGGGTCTCTGGCGAGGAGCTGACCCCAAACGTCTCTGTCTTTCATTCTCATCACTCATGATTTTCCTCATCTGTCGTAGTATTGCTTCGTCAGTTACATCAGGGTTAGCTAGAAGGGGTTTAAGTTCTCTGCGAACATCATCGTGCTTGTGCCCAAGGCCTTGGTACACAGTATGAATGAAAATGTCTTGAACTGTGCTTGGGCTGTACTTAACATCTGTGTCGGCATGTTTTGAAGCCAATAAGATCTTTTGTTTAAGCCCAATGGTTCTGTACAGGAATTGTTGGGGTGTTTCATTGTCCCTTTGTTTGGTACACATGAGCTCCTGGAAAAACTCTGTGTTGCTTTGCTCACCAAGATGGGAGTGTAGAAAGGCTTTAAGTTCTTCTACTGTCAAATCGTCCTTATTCATTAACATCTCCTTAAAGTTTCCAGGTTTGATAACTCTGAGGACAGCCCTCACAATTTCTGTGTCACTGCACTGATCTCTTAATCCTTCATCAATCTGGCGACAAATATTGTTGTAGTTAATATATGACCCCTGGTCTCCAATTTGGCCTCCTTGTATCTTAAACTCTCTATGATGAAGGTGGGAGAGATCTCTTAATGAGATCAGACCCTCATGAACCAGAGGTGTGCTTAATTTGTCTCTAATCTCTGTACTCTGCAACTTAATCTGTGACTTTTTAGGTGGTTGTGATGCATGACCCTGAAGGGCTGCATCCACAAGGTCCCTTAGCTCCAACAAATGAGCCATGCCAGTGTCCTCAGACTCTAGCAAAGTCTTACTGCTCATAAAACTGGTGATGTACTCATAGCAATCCTCTTCATCTGTAGACTCAAGACGAAGTGGCTCCACCTCCGAAACTAGACCCACTGACCTGGCAATCTGGAACAGTTCATCTGCAGGTAGGTTGAGCAAGTCCTTCTTGATGGACCACACCAAGCTTTTCCTCTCACCATCTGCCATAGCTGTTCCTTCTTCCCAGTAGTTGGCTACACTATTCAAAGTCCTGGAGCCCTTTTCCTCTTTGTCTCTTCCTTCACCGGTGGACAGGGTACGACGCCTTCCTCATCTGGTGAGATGGACAATGGAATGTATGAGGTCCACAGCATCTGTATCACTGGAACCATGTCCCGGTCTGGCAGGGAGTAGGATCCCGGATGAGCCCCCACAACTGTAACGGGTGTCAGAATCCCGGACCCGTTAGCAGCAGATGAAGCTGGAAAAACAGCATGTAAATGAGCACATGGGAGACGCAGTCTGTGTTACTCCTGTTTCTCTCAGCTTATTTATTGAACAAACCAGCTCATTTAATTGTCAATACAGCCCAATTTATAGTTCAGTATATTCACTGTATATATAATCTATGTAGACATTTTCCATCATAGACATAAACATCAACATTAACGTTCCTTTAAACAGGAATAATCCCATCAACATCATATTTTGTCACAATTCCCTCAGGCAACATGTACCTTCAATTCACTGCACTTTATATGCATATTTATTCACACACAGTGACATATTTCATGGGCATGTATGTTACAATTATTGTAAACTGGCATAACTATCTTTGAATTCAAACTACTTTAAATGAATGCATTAAATCACAGTTTAACCTTCCCAACACTGTGTTTAGAACATAAATAAACCACACAGCCTGATAACAGTACAATACTCTCATACCAGGGAATATATTCCCTACTTACTTTACAAGTAATTACCATTAGTAATTCAGTGGTTGCACCTAGCCCGTCTTACCCACCGCTAGTGCTAACCAGCTAGCATCACGGCCTGTTGGCTACTTATACACAACAAACTCTTCTAATACACATTGACACATTTCCCTAAGCATTTTGCAAACAGTATTAAATGATGAACAGTACTTGGTTAAAATAAACTTGAAGGTTATTCTCACCTGGAAAAACAGCATGTAAATGAACACATGGGAGACGCAGTCTGTGTTACTCCTGTTTCTATCAGCTTATGAGAAACGGCAGAGCAACAGGCAGCTCAAAGTCCCCATGTGCCACCTACTGGTGAAACACTGTTATTACACCCCTCGTCACTAACCCCTGTTAACAACAAATAAAATATCTTCTTATCAGAACCCCATAAACATTTAAAGAAATGCATGTTTGTTTGTTTGTTTGTTTTTCCACTTTTGTGAGCACACACCAGTGGGTATCACACATGTTCAGTCCTCACTGATGGAACACTGCAGGTAATCATGTCCTGAGAGTGCACGCTGTAGCTGCACTCACGCAGAGACATGTAAGAAGAGATGTATGAAGGCAGCAAACCAAGAAGTGATTTAAAGATGAAAATGTACCAGTGGAAGAGTCTGCGTGAGTTTAATGATGTCCAGTTAACCAGTGAATACAGGGTGCAGTGGTGGGTACGATAATCACAGCCAGTTATGAATCTTAGTGCACAATGAAGTAAAAAAGAAATAATTATATATATATTTTTTTTCAATATTTACAAGGTACAAAAGAAAAATGGTAAACAACATGGTAGAATTTTAACGGTGCAAGCAAGATGAATTTGTATGAATGAGTATTTCAATGTAGTTGTAGGAGTTCTGCTTTCTCCTCCAGCAACCTCACTCAACAGCTAATCATCTGATTAGCTACACCTCCACCTGCCTCCTAGACCTTCACCTCCTGCTTTACTTAAACCACAACCAGACGTTCAGCTGACACTCGAACATTGATTACCTTGGGTATTATTGTCACAGCCTCTGATTCTTAGTATTGACTCGTCTGCACTAACCTGTTTGCCTTTGCCGTTTGTTCAGCTCCTGTCCAGTCCTGCTTGCTCACTCGTCTCCTAGGCTGCGTCTGGTTGCCAACCCTGCACACCAAATCCATAATTAAAAACTTCATTCTGGACAAAATCAAAAAGGCGTTCAATACAAGATCAACTGGACTTTATTTGTTGCAGAAAACGTTTCGACTCCTATCCAGGAGGCTTTTTCAATTCAATTCACTGAAAACAAACTGTGAGAGTTTGGAGTTATAACAGAACCACGCACCATCATATGTAAATTGCAAGCTGAGGTAACACATACATGTAAATTGACAGATCACACCTTAACAGTAGGGGGTTCAGGCCCGGCTGCATGGGCGGGCATTGAGGGACATTGCCCCCCTCCCCCCACAGAGTCAGCTGTGCCCCCCCCCTGACTGGACGGGAAGTTTCTTGTTTGTTTTTAATCTCTGAGTGTACATCTTTCTATTTTTCCTATCTCCTATCCTAGTGATACAATTCAACCAATCAATGAAGCCAAGGCAACATTCTAGCCAACTACAGTTCGAGGGGGGCGGGTCACTGACTTAATGTGCAAACTAGCTATTTTCAAACAGAAACAGTCACGCTCACCATTGTCTGTGTATCATAGATATTTTGACTTTTTTCCAAAAAAACAAGAGGACAACGAATGACACTGACAGTGGAATAAATGAGAGCAGACAGGAAGTGGCACCATCCATTTCAGTTGGAAACGTAAGCACTGAAGTCAACTGACTTTTTTTAAAACTAGAAATGAGGAAGAAGATTTTGAGCTAACCAGCAACGTTAGCTTGGAAGCGTTGCCTTCTACAAATGAGGTTCAACCTGAGCTAACAATGGCAGCTAACATTACTGAAGAAACTTCTACAGTAGAAGATCTAACAAAACAAGGTAATGCTTCAAGTACCAAGAGTCTGAGCTGGTGAGGGTACTGGACTTTGAAGACTTGGTTTGTTTTCTCTTACCCCCCTGGTTGCCTGGCGGACATTCTGGGGATGGGACGTCAGGGGTTGTGCTAGGGTGTGGGGGGGTTCGGGGCCTGCGGTTTCGCCGTGGGCAGGGCTGGCAGTGCGCTCCCCCTGGGGCTGCTTGGACTCGGGTGTCCTGTCCTGTCAGCGGGGCGCGGGGTGGGCCGGATCTTGGATGTCTGCTGCTCTCCACCCCAGAATGAATGGGCCTACCTCCTGGGTTTGGATGTGGGCTGCCCCATGTAGGGAGCAGGTACATGTCTTGGACCTAGGGGGTATAGAGTGTGCATCGGGATTATGAATGGAGCGTGTCGTTATTGTTTGTCTTTCTGTGACTGAGGGTGAGGATGAGGGTGGGTCTGAATGAGTGTGTCTGTGTATGAATGTTTAAGTGTCAGGCTGGGACTTGGACTGCCCCCTCTCTGATACTTCTGAGGCTACCTAGTGTCGCGCTCCTGCCACGTGGCCCCCTGGTGGGTGTTCCTCTGCCTGCGGGCGTGCTTGGGGCCCTCACTATCTGGGGCTGGGCGCTTGGGCGTTTGTCGGCTCGGCCTGGTGGCTGCCTGGTGGGGCTCGGGTCCTCTGGTCCTGTCGGGTCTGGACCTGAGGGATGGGCGTCCCCGGTGCCCGGGCCTCGGTGACCGGCCCTGGGGCTACGTCGGTGCAGCGGGCTCCGGCGGGGGCCTGTGTATTTGTCGCTGTTGACCCCGGGGGGTCATTGTGTGTGGTCCCTGGTGGGGTTCGTCCGGTTCTTCCCCTTGGTCGGATCTGGGGAGTGGACGAGTGGCTCGTCCTGTTCGGGTGGTCCTGGGGACTCTGGGCTCGGGGTCCTTCCTGGGGTCTTGGGCTTTGATCGCCCCTTCGTCTGTCTCGGGCTTTGGGGGGACGGATCTCTGATGCTTCACAATCGCTACTAAATGTTCTATTGGAGGAACCTTATTCACTTATGCATGCTCACAACCACACACAAATGGATGCAGGGATGTATATGTAGATATATGTAGATGGGTATATAAATGAATATAAATATATATGTATGTATACTGTATATATATTTGTAGGTATGGGTATGTGTATTTATAGAAATCTACTGCAAGGTCATGAATATTATCAGTCTTTATGCTTGTATGTTTCGTTGCTGTGTTCTGTCATGTGCTTTGCAGGATTGTGGACGGAGGTTTGGTGTGTTTGCCTTGTGCTCTTTTTGTGGATAATTGTTGTTTTGTTGTCTCATTTTCTCTTTTCTTTCTTTCTCTCTATTAAAAAATAATAATAAATAAAATAAAAATATACATATTGGAGTGAGAGGATGACTATAAGGTGTGAAGGGAGGCCATCTATAAATGAAAAAATAAATAAAAAGAAGACTTGGTTTGTGACTTAAGACCTTGCATTGACTTGAGAGGACTCAATGACATCACTGTGAAAAATAAGTATCCCTTTCCATTAATCGATTCAGTGTTTGAACGACTTCGTGACTCCAAGGTTTTCACAAAGCTGGACCTCCGTAACGCCAACCATTTGGTGAGAACTCGAGAAGGGGACGAATGGAAGACAGCTTTTAAGACCCCTCTTGGACACTTTGAATACTTGGTCATGCCCTTCGGTCTCACTAATGCCCCTGCAGTATTTCAAAACCTGATTAACAATGTCTTGAGAGATTTTTTGGATGATTTTGTGTTTGTATACCTTGATGATATTTTGATTTTCTCTAAGGACCCTACTCAGCAAACTAGACACGTCAAAGCAGTTCTTCAGAGGCTTCTGGAGAACAAACTATATGTGAAAGCTGAAAAGTGTGCATTCACTACGCCTTCTGTGACGTTCCTGGGTTTGATTTTTGAAGAGGGACAGGTTCGATCTGACCCAGCGAAGACAAAAGCAGTGGCAGAATGACCCACACCCCAGGACAGGACAACTTCAACGTTTCCTGGGTTTTTCAAACTTCTACAGACATTTCATCAAAAACTACAGTCAGGTAGCATCACCTTTAACACAACTCACCTCTCCCATCCGTAAATTTGTCTAGTCCCCAGAGGTGGAGACCGCCTTCCAGGAATTAAAGAGACTATTTTGGTCTGGCCCCGTCCTTTCCCATCCCATCCCCCATCGGCAGCTCATTGTGGAGGTGGATGTATCCGCTACAGGTGTAGGTACAGTGCTCTCACAGAGGTCTCATACCGACAGTAAGATCCACCCCTGTGCTTTTTTTTTCTCGCTGTCTGTCCTCTGCAGAGAGAAACTACGATGTCGGGAACAGAGAATTACTGGCTATCAAGATAGCCCTTGAAGAGTGAAGACACTGGTTGGAGGGGGCTGAATTACATTTGTGATTCGTACTGATGATAAAAACCTTGCCTATATCCAGGGGGCTAAGAGACTCAATGCCTGTCAAGCCCGTTGGTTGTTGTTTTTTGCTGGCTTTAATTTTTCTATCACATATATACCTGGCTAACGCAACATTAAACCTGATGCTCTCTCCCACTAGTTTTCTTTGTCTGAGACCGAGTCGCCCGACAATATTCTGCCAAGCTCCTGCACTGTAGCGATCATGACCTAGGACATCGAGAGAGAAATCCTGGAGGCCCAGAAGACGGAACCAGACCCCGGCTCTGGCCTCCCGGGAAGGAAGTATGTTCCCACTGCCGCCATCAGCAAGGTCCTTCATTGGATCCATTCAGCCAAATTCTCCTGCCATCCAGGTATTACTCGTACTCTCTCCTTGACTAAAAGACATTTTTGGTGGCCTAACATGGAGAGGGGCGTCAGACAGTACGTTTCTGCCTGCACCTCATGTGCTCGTAATAAGACCACTAACAGACCCCCGGCATGTCTTCTCCTTTCACTCCCGATGCCTGGCTGTCCATGGTCCCACATAGCCCTGGACTTTGATTTATTTGATAGGGACAGACACACATCAACATAGACAAACTGAGAAAACAGCAGTCTTTGTTAGAGGAGGGGGTACTGTAGGAGTTCTGCCTTCTCTTCCAGCAACCTCACTCAACAGCTAATCATCTGATTAGCTACACCTGCACCTGCCTCCTTTGTCACCGGATTGCCAGTCTCTGAAGGTAATTCTGTGGTGTGTACCATCATCAACCATTTTTCCAAGGTAGTACACTTCATACCCCTAGTGAAACTACCTTCAGCATTCGAGACAGCCCAGGTCCTTGTTAAACATGTTTTTCGTTTGCATGGTATACCCCTTGATATTGTTTCTGACAGAGGCCCCCAATTCATCTCCCAAGTCTGGAAAGCCTTCTGTCAAGCCCTGGGAGCCACCTCCAGCCTGACGTCTGGTTATCATCCTCAGTCGAATGGACAGACTGAGAGGTGCAACCAGGAGCTTGAAGCCGCTTTAAGGTGTGTTATTGAACATAACCCAATCTCCTGGAGCCAACACCTGCCTTGGGTTGAGTATGTACACAATTCTCATGTTTTATCCGCCACAGGTCTGTCCCCTTTTGAAGCATCCCTGGGATACTCCCTACCCTTGTTTCCCCTTACAAGAGACTGATATTTCTGTTCCCTCTGTCCAGTAACCTCTCCGTCGGTGTCTTAGGGTTTGGCGCCAGACCTAAAGCAGCTCTCCTCAGGACGGCCGAACAGAACAAGCGGTTTGCTGACAGACGCCGTTCCTCTGCCCCCAAGTACCAGGTAGGGCAGAAGGTTTGGTTGTCCACCAGAGACATTAAATTGAAGGACACCCCCAGGAAGTTGGTCCCCAGGTTCATTGGTCCCTTCCCCGTTATCAAGATCATTAATCCTGCTGCAGTTCATCTCCAACTTCCCCCCGTACTACAGATACACCCAACGTTTCACATCTCCCAGCTTAAACCAGTCTCCGTCAGTCCTCTCCACCCTCCTGCCAAGCCCCCTCCTCCACCCCGATTCATCAACGATGACCCTGTCTACTCCGTCAGGCACCTGCTGGACGTTCGTCGCAGGGGTCGGCAGCTCCAGTACCTGGTGGATTGAGAAGGCTATGGACCCGAGGAGCGATCGTGGATTCCCTGCTCCTTCATTCTGGACCCCTCCCTTATTTCTTCCTTTTACAAGGACCACCCGGACAAGAAATCGCCTGGAGGCGATGTTAGAGGAGGGGGTACTGCAGGAGTTCTGCCTTCTCTTCCAGCAACCTCACTCAACAGCTAATCATCTGATTAGCTACACCTGCACCTGCCTCCTAGACCTTCACCTCCTGCTCTACTTAAACCACAACCAGACGTTCAGCCAACGCTCGAACATTGATTACCTTGGGTAATACTGTCACAGCCTCTGATTCTTAGTTTTGACTCGTCTGCACTAACCCGTTTGCCTTTGCCCGTTTTTTCAGCTCCTGTCCAGTCTTGCTTGCTCACTCGTCTCCTAGGCTATGTCTGGTTGCCAACCCTGCACACCAAATCCATAATTAAGGACTTCATTCTGGACATCTTCACCACTCTTTAACTTCATCTGTACTACCCACTGGACCCGCAATCTTCTCTGGACCTCGCCCACTGTGAACCCATTATTCCGACGCCACCTGCAAACACATTCAACAGTAAGGACAAATACTACTATCAGCACAATTGTTATAAAAGAATAATCTGGACCTCAGGATATCCACCGCCTCTCCTCTTCTCTCCCCACAGCCCATTCCAGTTCGTGCACTGTAAATAAACTATCACTTTTGTACTCGCTTGTCCTCGTGTTCTTTGGTCTGCCATTTGGGGTCATATTTAGTAAACACCATGTTAGTAGTAATATAAGCTTAAATGCACATTATATATATTGTACATAACTAAACAGTGGTGGGTAGCGCTAGTCCAAAAATTAGTTCCGTAATTTCTAAAGCGCTTATTAAGTTATTTAGTTCCGCAATTTCAAAAGCGCTTATGTCTTAGGAAAACTAGCGGAATCTAATTTTAAAGCGCAAGTTAAATTCAACACTTGGTAGCCATTAATAAGTTATGTAATATTTGCACTACACTGCCAACTAGCGGTGCATGAACTGTTATACACCTTCATCCTACCTGTAACTGTGAATCGCTGGGGATGTCATTTCCTAAAATAGACCTTTCGCTCAAAGAACAGTAATAACCTCTAAGATATGAACTAAGAAAAACATCAGCTAACAATACACTAAGCACTAATGTCATAGAAAAACATCATTCCAAACGGCAGCACGAACATGAGTCTGTATGAGCAGATGGGCACGAATGAACACAGCAACATGAAACAGATCAGCGTCAGCATAATGTGATATTTTGCAGTGATTATTCTGATTATTTATTTATTCATGAGTGTAACAGCCTCAGGGTAGAAGCTGTTCCTCAGTCTAGTGGTTCTACATTTGATGCTCCTCAACCTCCGTCCTGAGGGGAGTGGGGCAAAGAGTGTATGTGCTAGGTGAGTGGGGTCTTTCATGATGCAGGTGGCCCTCTTCCTGCATCTGGAGGTGTAGATGTCTGTGATGGTGGGGAGACTGACTCCAACAGACTTCTGTGCAGCCTTCACCACTCTCTGTAGAGCTTTTCTCTCTGCAACTGTGCAGCCTCCATGCCACACATTGATGCTGGAGCACAGGATCCTCTCCACTGCACACCTGCACACCTTCTCATGTATGTCTACAAATCGCTGAACAGTCTCGCCCCCGCCTATCTCTCGGATCTGATACACCCATATGTCCCTCCACGTGCTTTGAGGTCAGAGGATCAGGTACTCTTAATAGTTCCAGAAACTCGCCTTAAGCGCAGGGGTGACAGGGCGTTCTCTGTAGCAGGCCCAAGACTCTGGAACGAGTTACCGCTGCTCATCAAACAGGCCCCCTCCCTCTCGGTTTTCAAATCCCGGTTAAAAACTCACTACTACTCCATTGCTTTCAATGCCAGCTGATTTGTATTGGATCGTTTGATTTATGATCTGCAATGTTTTTATGTTTTTCGTGTTGTACTTCATTGTCTGTGTTGCCTGTTGCGTGTTTGTTTGTCCAGCACTTTGGTGTGGACTTGTTCCTGTTTAAAGTGCTTTATAAATAAAATGGTATGGTATGGTATGGTACCTGTAGAAGGAGGTGAGGACTGGGCTACTCAGACCAGCTCGTCTCAGCCGTCTGAGGAAGTAGAGTCTCTGATGACCTTTCTTGATCAGGCTGGTGGTGTTGTTGGTCCAGCTGAGGTTATCACTCATGTGTACACCCAAGTACTTGTAGCTGGAGACCACTTCCACCGCAGATGAGACAAAGCTGGAGCTTTGTGGTATCAAGTCCTATCAGCTCCGTGTTTACAGATGCAAAAATGAAACAGCAACGATCACTGTATCCACAGTGAAACATGCACTTTAGTTTTTGTGGTGGATTTTGTTGATCTATATTTTGTGCAGACTTTTTCAATCTAAATAACAGATCATTTTTATTTTTTTATACTTGGAGACTGAATACTTTACTAAATAAAGTAATTTCAGTAAAAGTACCCCTTGTTTTTAAAATTTTGTATAATATTGCAAAGCAACATGTTAAGTTAATTTTGTCAAATAACTAAATTTGATTTTTTTGTTATATCACGAAATGTATCGTTATCATGATAATGCTCTGAAATATCACAATATAATTTTTGAGCCATATCGCCCACCCCTAGTCTCACCCACACCTCTCCGTGACATAGTTCTCTCTGTAGGCAGACTCACAAATGGCAAAGCACATTTACTCAACATGCAATTTTAAGCTATTATAAATAAAATTATATCATGGTTGAATGCATGCTATCTGATTTTGAGAAATAGTCAACAGTTCCCTTCCACGTATGCTAATGCTGTTTATGCAGCCCCTCTTGGGACACAGCAGATATGCCAAGGAGCTAAGAGTCTGAGAAAAATGTGTGTGAGATGATGTTTCATAAAAAAAATATTAGCTAAGAAAGTTTTTTTAATCTGCCATCAAAACATAGCACTGATATGAGGCACCTCTAGTCAAAATGTACTGTTTTCTGTTTTCTCTTTTTCACTCTCCCATAACCCTGGCAAACAGATGTTGTATGCACAGTCTCTTCAAAAGTGTTGTGAGAAGAAATCCAACCTTTGCAGCTCTTCGTGTTTCTGTGTCAGGCCTTGGAAAAACCTATCTCTGAAGCACATCTTCCTTTCAGAATCAGAAAACTTGGTTTGAGAACTTGGTTTTTATCATAGATGTCGCAACCATTATATGTGAAGGGGACGTGTCCCCACAACATTAAAAAAATATATATTTACCACCCCCACACACACATTTACCATCCATCTATTATCTTTTACCATTCATACATCCATTATCTTTTACCCACTTCTTCCATTTTGGGTCATGGGGGTCGCCAGTGCCCATGTCCGTCAATCACGGTGCGAGGGGTGGGGGACACCCTGGACAGGTCAGAAGTCCATCACAGGGACACCTAGGGACAAATGAGACAAAAAAAACTCCTCACACCTAGGGACAATTTAGGGACAATTTAGAGTTACCAATCAGCCTAACATGCATGTTTCTGGTCTGTGGGAGGAAACCGGAGTACCTGAAGAAAAGCTATGCATGCACAGAGAACATGCAAACTCCACACAGAAAGGCCCCCGGACCGGGATTTGACCTGAAGGCTGCCTGTCTGACTCTCAGTGCCTCCTTGGGTTGGTCACCATGAGAACATGCCCAACACCTTTTCTTGTCTCCATCTGGAGGTCGACTTGCCGATGGCCAGGGATCATGTCTTTGCATTTGACTGCAGCTGGCTGCTAGGGAACGTCTGCTGGACTTGTCTTCTGCACATGCAGGTTGTCTGACGGCTGTCAAGTTTTTGAACAACTACGCCAAAATGATATCAGATTTCATCAAACAATTGATCACCAAGCCCCACAGTTGGAAGAATTGGATTTGCCATGTTCTGGATGACTCAACTTCTAAAGTCACAGAGGAGTGTGTATCACTTTTCTTGAAGATAATAATAATAATAATAATAATAATAATAATAATAATAATAATAATAATAATAATAATCATCATTTTATTTAAAAGCGCTTTTCAGGACACCCAAGGACACTTAACAAACCAACACAGTGTAATACAGAGCAAACATTATCAGCGACAAATTGAAATATAAAATACATAAAGGATATAAAATGGATAAAAATACATTTAGTAAAGTTAGTGATAAGCTAGTCTAAAGAGATGGGTTTTCAGGGCAGTCTTGAACAGAGAAAGGGAGGTGGTGTTTCGAAGGTCTGGTGGAAGGGCGTTCCAGAGGTGAGGGGCAGAGCAGGTGAAGGCCCTGCTCCCCATGGTGGAGAGGCGGGCAGAGGGTTCATGGAGATGTAGTGAAGAGGAGGATCTGAGAGAGCATGATGGGATGGGGATTTGTAGGAGGTCAGATAGATAAGGAGGGGCAAGGTTGTGGATAGCTTTGAACGTGAGAAGTAGAATTTTGAAGATGATGCGTGATTTAACCGGGAGCCAGTGGAGCTGCTGCAGGACAGGAGTGATGTGATCATAGTAGGAGGTTTGAGTGATGACACGGGCAGCTGAGTTCTGGACCATCTGTAACTTGTGGAGAGATTTGTTGGGGAGGCCGTAGAGAAGGGAGTTGCAGTAGTCAATACGGGAAGTCACAAGACTGTGCACCAGGATGGCTGTGGAGCGGGGTGTGAGAGAAGGACGGAGACGGTTAATATTACGGAGGTGGAAATAGGCAGACCGAGTAATATTGTTGATGTGTGAAGTGAAGGAGAGAGTGGTGTCGAGGATGACACCGAGGCTCTTGACCTGAGGGGAGGGGGATAGCAGAGAGTTGTTAAGGGGGACGAGAAGATGTTCTGATTTTGAAATAGAGTTTTTGGTACCGACGAGAATGACTTCTGTTTTGTTGCTGTTTAGTTGAAGGAAATTGTTAGAAAACCAGTGATTTAGCTCGTTGAGACAGTCGGTGAGGATGGAGGGAGGGTGGGTGGAGTTAGGTTTTGATGACAAGTAGAGCTGCGTGTCATCAGCATAGCAGTGGAAATGGACGCCGTGTTTGCGGAAGATGTGGCCTAGAGGAAGGAGGTAAATGATGAAGAGGAGGGGTCCGAGGACAGAGCCTTGGGGGACACCCGTGGAGACATGGGAAGACTGAGAACGGAAGGATTTAAGCTGAATGAATTGGGTGCGGTCAGAGAGATAGGAGTTGAACCAGTCTAACAGGGTACCGTATTCTCCGGCGTATAAGTCGCACCTTTTTGCCTACATTTCTAAGCCCTGCGACTTATAGGCCGGTGCGACTTATACGTCGATTTTTCCAATATTTTGGTCATAATTTGACTTTGGTCAAAAACTCCAAAAATGGTGCAGTACCAGTTTCGGCCGCTATGGGCGCTAAGAAACCCTTTACAGTACCTACACTGTTGACATCTGCCTGGTCCAAAAATGGTGCAGTGACACAGAAGATGAAGACTTCAATGGTTTTGAATAAATAAATAAAAACCATAAAATAAATACAGTATCTGTTTCTGTCATCATTTTAAACTGAGACACGTTTTTTACTGTAATGTCAGCTAATAAAAATATATTTTTATGTGTTTATCTTTAAAGATAAATGATGAAAGACACAAAATATACAAAAATTATGTTCATTTATTAATGAAAAGTTCAACTAAGACACATCAAACAAAATACTGTAGTTTTTATGTGATAATCTTGTCAAAAGTCCTTCCAAACAATTTGGCAGCCAGTCCAAAATAATGTTCATTTATTAATGAAAAGTTCAACTAAGACACATCAAACAAAATACTGTAGTTTTTATGTGATAATCTTGTCAAAAGTCCTTCCAAACAATTTGGCAGCCAGTCCAAAATAATGTTCATTTATTAATGAAAAGTTCAACTAAGACACATCAAACAAAATACTGTAGTTTTTATGTGATAATCTTGTCAAAAGTCCTTCCAAACAATTTGGCAGCCAGTCCATTTTGGGCAAAACACCAGTTCACGTGAGGTGCGACCTATAGGCCGGTGCGACTTATAGGCCGATGCGACTTATACGTTGATTTTTCCATTTAATTGGGCATAATTAGGTTGGTGCGACTTATACTCCGGTGCGACTTATACGCCGACGAATACGGTACCTGAGATGCCAATGGAGGTTAGTCTGTTGAGGAGGATAGAATGACAGATGGTGTCGAAGGCAGAGCTTAGATCAAGAAGAATGAGGATGGACAGAAGACCAGAGTCAGCAGCAAGAAGAAGGTCGTTAGTAATTTTTACTAGGGCTGTTTCGGTGCTATGGTGGGGGCGAAATCCAGATTGAAACTCTTCATAAATTGTTGTTGGACAGGTGAGAGTGAAGTTGACTAGCAACAGTTTTTTCAAGGATCTTGGAGATGAAGGGCAGATTGGAGATCGGACGAAGATTACTGAAGTTGGTGAAGTCAAGACCTGGTTTCTTGATGATGGGGGTGATGGCAGCAGATTTGAAGGCTGTGGGAACAATGCCAGAGGTTAGGGAGGAGTGGATGATATTAGTGATGATAGGGAGCAGAGACGGGAGACAGGATTTAACAAGAACTGTGGGAAATGGGTCAAGTTGACAGGATGAGGACTTGGACTTGCTGATAATGTCAGCAATGTCATCAGCAGAGGGGAGGGAGAAGACAGAGAAAGGGAGGGAGGGGGAGTTCAACATGGATGTTGGGGGCAGTATTTGGACCAAGGTGTTTATGAATTGAAGTAATCTTTTCATTGAAATATGACATCAGGGAGTTGCAAAATTCTGTGGAAACCATGTGAGAGGGCAGGGAGTTAGGAGATGAGACAGAACGGTGAAGGAGAGAGAACAATGTTTTTGAATTACCAACATTAGAACTGATGATGTCAGAGAAGTAGCTGGATTTGGCTTGAGAAAT
Organism: Garcialebias charrua; assembly: GCA_038048925.1. Classification (NCBI taxonomy): domain Eukaryota; kingdom Metazoa; phylum Chordata; class Actinopteri; order Cyprinodontiformes; family Rivulidae; genus Garcialebias; species Garcialebias charrua. The sequence continues at coordinate 37,263 of JBBPBX010008618.1, forward strand.
ACTGTTCTTGTAATGGATGAGGTGGTTTGCATAAAGTTCCTTGTGAATTGTGCGACCTGATTTTTTATAAAGACGCTCTAGCCGCCGACCTTTGGTTTTCAGGGAGCGGAGTGCTGGAGTGAACCAGGGTGCAGAGTTGGCGAAGGAAACAGTCCGGGATTTCAGGGGAGCAACAGAGTTAAGGATGTTGGTTAGGCTGGTGTTATATAATGTGACAAGATCATCTGATCATCATATATGAAGATAACTTCAACAAACAAAAAAAACTATAGCTCACTTGTAAGGAATAAAATGTAAAACCCAATTTGAGTTAGCATGCTGTTAAAAATTTAAAACTTGTGTCTCTTTGTTTATATGCCTTTTGACCATCAAGCTATTGTTCTCCAGAGACACAAACAAAGTGAAATTAAGGGCCAGTTTACACGGCGCGTATTTTGAGTGTAACCGCTACTTTCTCTTTGCGACTTTGCTTATCGCCTACACGACGCTGCTGGCCCCCCTCGATGACACCGATACTTTTCTGATCCTGCTCTCAAGGTGGAACTTTTTCGCTGACCCCCCGTTGATAATGTAAACATCTCCCGTGGAGCTTTTGTTTGAACACATGCACGCAGCACGCACGCGCAGACAGCCGGCATTTTAACAATGGCGGTGGACTGGACAGTGGACACACGCACCACTTTCTGAACTATAGCTGATGGAATATATTTTGATTCTCATATTTAATTATTCTACACCTTACCTGCATCTGTGTTGGAAGAGAGCCAGCTGCCTGGATCCAGTTGTCTGTTAACGAGGCAGTCGGACATTTCACGTGTCACGCTGCACTATAACATACTAAATGTGCTATATATTAACAGTTTAACAATAATAAACAGTATTTATGTTAGCGTGGGAGATATTTACATTTATCTGAGCTAAATGAAGCTATCTGGACTCGTTACGTCATGCCTAACATGCTGCATGTTGAAAATGAAGACACCAGGTTGATTTTTAATTTATTTATTTATTCAACACCACAAACTCATGTCACAAACACTGAGAATTAAATTGAACACTTTTAAAAACACGTTAACCGAACTTTAATGAACTGGACTCTGTTGTTCATCCTGGTGGACACTGGACCCAGATCCGAACCGCCGGTCCGCTTCGTGGAACAGCTTCGACCTCGCAGGAAAAAAATAAAAATAAAACCTCAGTTGGTTGTTCTGTGATCGAACTAAACACAAGGAAACATTATTAAGAACATGGTTTACCTTGTAGCCCTGCTGTAAATCAGCTGATTCTCACGGACTAAAGTCAGACATGTTGACTCGGTTCTGGTTCTGCTCAGCAACTGGTGCGCAGATGAAGCGGCCCCACTCGGTGTCCGATCTGTTGACTCTTATCCAAATTCCAGCTTTAACTTGTTGTTAACTTGTTGACAACAACTTGTAGTAGCTGAACTTTTAGCCAGAGAGGAAAACAGGCTGCCTCGTGTGCTCTGTTTGTTTACCTCAGGCAGCAGTGGCACGCGTGCGCAGTAGTGAAGGTTCCAAAAATCACAGCGCCATCTAATGGCCCAGCATGGTAACTACAGTAAATTCATGAGTACGGGGGGTGGGGGGGAGAGAGTCGTATCCACAGAATTCGCCCATGTCAACGCAAAACTTTCAACCTAATTAACATACCCAAAAGTTGCGTTTCCCCCACACAGTGTCCGTGTAAACAGGGCCTAAATCCCCAATGATTCTTCACAGTGATGCAAATTTGAGTTCATAGTGAAAAAAGAAACAATTAATTCAACCCCAAAGCACAAGGGTAGCATGGCTCTATTTAAATTCCCATCCAAGTACTGGATTTGCATTTCCCTACGGCTCAATCTGGTTTTGAGTTTTTGCATGTTTGATGGTAACAAAAAGACAACCACCAACTGAAAAGTTTGTGCATGTCCTAAAGGGAGGTGTGCCTGTGTGTGTCCTACTGAATGCCCTAGTTACTGACGACCCAGTGTAGCAGGGGAACTATGACGGGACCCTCGGAGTAGTGAAAGTCCCCACAGAAGCAAACTGGCTGCTATCCAGTTCTTTTCTAAACCTCCACACAGGCCTGATATCTGGGGGAGCAGGAACACAGAGCATGTGTTTTGGTGGCAAGGCAACAGAACTCAACTGCACAGAACATTAAAGAAACAAGTTCAAGAACCATCAAACATTCAAATAAATAGTGGCTATAAAGTCACAACTATTTGTTTATTTTAAAAAATCAAGTTATGTTTCACATTAGCATAGATACTATACATCACTAATGTGTGTAGTCCACCGGATCTGTTCACTGTAGCATTTACAAGTAAGGGTGATGAATTGTTCGACATTTTCTACACTTTAAAGTTCTCCGAGCAGGTTGCACCAGGTCATTTCAAGGACCAACGAGATTACCATATAAATTCAGTTTATAGTTTATTTATTTACACTTAGGATAACCACAAATTAAAGACTGAAGTGGATTTTCTTTAACTACATGATAATCATAGTATAAAATTTAACCAAACTAGAAAAAAAACTGCATTTGTTGTTTCATTACAAAAAAGATCTCTATCAAAATAAGAACCAACAACAGCAACAAGAAAATCAACACAACACATGTTGTCAGAACATGCCCTTGGATGCGACTGACTTCCTGTTCTAATTATTCTTGAAGTCGGACATCTGGGTACGCAGTCAGGAGAACAAACGATACTGGGGCTGGGGGAAGTTGACAAAATTGTGAGACATTGCTTGTGACTGGTTGCACATCTAACAAAAAGAAACATTTAAAGAGAAAATATTTAAATGTACCACCTGCAAGACCAAAAAGGTAAAATTGAGAAGCTGCTGTACACACACACTTTGGTTACCACATAGAGTGCGCACATTCATCTGTTTGGTATATTTTACCTACCAATATTTTTTGCTACTTTAAGCATATATCAAGATCAAAGTCAAGGTTTCTTTTTTGTCATTCTCATCACATGTGATGGAAAAATAATGTATACAGGTAGTCCCTAACTTACGAACGAATTTTGCTCCTACGCCCGTTCGTAACGCAGATTTCGTCGTAAGTCGGAAAATACGCCCAAACAGCACCTCATACATACAGTACTTTATTTTACCAAGCACTTAGCCTATCCTTACACATTACCCTACATAATTATCAAAAACCACATACATTTAGGAGCCATAATAAAGGAAAAAAGAGTTAATAACCTACTGGTATGCTGGTGAATTCTTCCTCCGTCTGTTAGCATGTTAGCTCGTTGCACCTCCAAGCTCTGCAGCTTCCAGCTGCTTCACGCAGTCCACAACGTTTACAGCAAGGTCTGTTAGCATGTTAGCTCTTGCTCCTCCGGTCCAGCTCCGCTGTTTCTGCCATCTAGTGACAAAAACCACCCTCCTAACCTCTTCTGATCCGGTCTACCTGTCCAAACAATGAGGTCTCCACTGAGTGCGTCAAGCTTACTCTCCCCCCTCCCTCCTGTAAACCTCCTGTAAATTTCTGCTGTCCTACGGTGAGTTTCGGTACCGTATTTTCTGGTGTAAAGGCGCATAAACCGCATAACTCGAACAATGCTTTTCAATGGGGGGGGGGGGTGCTCGTAACCCCGAAACATCGTAAGTCGAGACCGTCGTAAGTCGAGGACTACCTGTATTTGTAATTTATAATATATGCACTGATTATA
>JBBPBX010008618.1:48215-62054 GCA_038048925.1 Garcialebias charrua
ACATACAATACAATCAACAAAATGTAAATAAAATGAAAGGTGGCATGAAAACTGTCCCTTTTTACTTAATTCTAATGTAAATCAAAATGTTAGAAAAATGTAATTCACAAAGACAATAACAATATAGCTAAATTAAAAACATAAAAACTCAAACATCTTAATCAAATCAGACAACTTAAGTAGATATATATTAACGATGTCCATATTCTTTCAAGAAACTCGTCTTTATCAGTCTCTTAAATGTATACAGTGATCTGGTATTTTTAACGTTATCTTCCAAACCATTCCATAATCCTATTCCCTGAATTATTGTGGATCGTTCCTTCAAACTAAAATAAGGCTTCACAAACATCTCAATTCCTTTAAGAAAATATACACTCTCTTTTAACAAAATTCGTTTGAATATTGACAGGCAACATGCCTTTATGTGCCTTATACATAAGCAACCAAATCATAGAACTTCAGAATTTTCAGTTGATAAAATAAAGTATTCGACGGATATCTATAGTTTTTTTTTTCATAATAATTCGTACAGCTCTTTTCTGTAAAATGAACAAAGAATTAGTTATAGTTCCCTTTCAGTTCGGTCTCTCGGTGCAACATACTTGATATGGGAATTGCGTCCCCGTGCGATTACCTGAAGGAATACAATCACGCCTTTTACGGCAGGGGGCCTCACCCCGCGTCAGAGGTACTGCCTTTCAGGTACTTAAGCGACTGACGCCCCTCCATCTTTCTCTTTTTGCCCTTCACCTCGCTGAAACACCTGAACATTGCGGGACCTCTCTGTTGTCGTGTCGCTTAATTGAGGTGAGCTTGCTCCCTACACTGAGCATACAGAGAAAATTTTCCTGCGTACTGCTGTGCTGGCGAAAGCTAGTCCAGCATTTTTCTACTTACCCGAAGTTTTTCTTCACTCCGCAGCTTCGCTCGACGATGCTAACTGCGTCACAACCTTCTGCTAATCCACTAGCAGTCTACTAGCGAAAGCAAGACGACAGAGAAAACGGCTCTGAACAAAAGGAAACTAGGACCAACTTCTACACTTCTTGTCTCCGGACATGGCTCCTGAGAAGGGAAAGCGGAGGACAAAGAAGAAGAAAACTAGGACGACGAGTCCTCGCTCGCGCCCATGCCCCAGCGGTTGCGGCTACTCCCTTTCGGCGACCGACACCCACGAGGCCTGTCCTGTCTGCCTAGGGATCCTGCACGCGAGGAAAGCGCTGCAATCCCCCGACTCCTGCCATCACTGTCGTCGAATGACGGCCACAGTGAGGAAACGCCGCACGGACACGTTGGCCAAATCTATGGTGAGGACCGCGGCGATGAAGATCGCACTAACCTGCCTGCTCCAGAACCGGAGCCTGAAAACGTGGACCTGGAGTGCAGTGGCTGGGTCGGAGAGGACAACGCGTTGGACTCCTCACTTGCTGTCGAAGACTCAACGCCAGAAGTGTCCGACATAGACGCCGAATACGGTGACAAGGGAGAAACTGTTCATTCCTTCCAGAACCTGGCGCAGAACCTTCCGGAACCGGACTTGTCGGTACCTACCCTGTTCGACCTGTGCCATAGGGCCGCTGATGCCCTGCAGGTCACGTGGATGGACCCCACGCCTCGCCAACCGGCTACGAGGCTGGTGGGAAACTATTTCTATGTGAAGCAACTGACAACGTCGCAGAAAATGCCAATTTTTCCGGACTTTCTAACGGAACTCAAACGCTCCTAGGCGGAACCCAGGGCCCCCATCATGCTGCCATTGTCCCGACTCTTGGATGTCACGGGAATGGAGGCTCTGCGTCTTGCCAATGCTCCCCCGATAGAGGAGTCTCTGGTGGCTCATCTGGCCCCCACAGCCACGGGGATGAAACCAACGCTGCCCAACAAAGCCTGTCGCGCTTCGGAGAAACAACTCGAGAAGTGCTACAAGGCCCAAGGCCTCGTAGCTCGTGCAGTGAATACGTCGAGCATGGTACAGGCCTACCTGGCGGAAAAACTACAGGATATCCAGGTAACAAAAAACGAACAAGCCATAACCGAGGCAATAGAGGAGGCCCGTCGTGCCTCTGACCTCGTGCTCAGCACGATGGGGACAATAGTTATTTCCCAGGGCAAAGCAATGGCAGAAATAGTTTTCGCCCAGCGCCATCTTTGGCTAACACTGTCGGACCTCCCGGAAAACCAGAGGTCCACCTTCCTACAGCACCCGATCGAGTCGACGGGACTCTTCGGGGAAGCCCTGGAACGTATCCAAACAAGGCTGGAACAAAGACGCAAACATGTGGATGCCCTCTGCGAGGGTTTGCCAAGGAAAAAATTTGCCCCACCAATGTAAAACACGCGTGGTCTCCCACGAAAGAGACCCACTGGGGACTGTAAGGCTTCGTAGTACCGTCCGAGTGTTGCTTCGACCTCTTTCTACGGAAACCAGTTCCGGACCTGATGAACCAGGACGAACTGATAATTTTACAGGTTCGCCCGCCCACAAGGTACAGGAACCTAACTTTCTGATCCCAGTCTCTGCTCGTAGAAAACCACGAGGAGCTGGTGACATGTGTGTGTGCATCAAACATGACTCGCCTACTGTATATGTAAACAAAACAGACACAGTTTCAGACATGTACAAAAAATAAAAGTACCAAAGCACAAACTGCCCTGGTTCTTGACTCGAGTCCCATTTTTATAAAACCCAGACCTCACGGTCGAACTATGAACCACAGCAAGATACACGAGATTCGCCGGAGACGGCCTGATCTCGCAATATCTTCTGTTGGGCCGAGCAACCTGCTCGAAAAGGCGTGAGAGGGGTCAAAGGCCACCCCCTTAGACCTGAAACACGAGGAGCAGCAATTTAACATGCCATCCAGGCTCAGCGCGCATGCGCAGGCTTGGGAGGCGTGTCTACCAAATGATTGGGTCATGACAACAATACGTCACGGGCTCAAGTTGCAGTTCTCAAAGAGACCGCCCCGTTTCTCAGGGGTGTTGCAATCTAAGATCAACCCTACACGCGCGTACGTGCTGAGGAAGGAAGTTTCAACGATGCTGAAAAAGGGAGTGATTAGTTTGGTCTCAGGACGCAAACTACGCTCCAGACACTACAGCAAATAATTCCTGGTGCCCAAAAAGGACCGTTCCTTGAGAACGATTCTGGATCTCAGGACTCTCAATAAAAGAATTAAAACTTTCAAGTTCAGGATGCTTACACTGCGGCAAGTTCTCCAGTCTGTGAAACCAGGAGACTACGCATGTACAGTGGATTTGAAAGATGCCTATTTCCATATAGGCGTGTGGAGGAGACACAGAAAGTTCCTCCGTTTTACATTCGAAGGAAACACTTATGAATTCAAAGCCTTACCCTTCAGTTTAAAGACTGCTCCACGTACATTTACTAAATGTCTGGATGTAGCCCTGACCCCCATTAGGAATCAAGGACTCAGGGTCTTGAATTACCTGGACGACCTGCTAATTCTGGCTGGAAGCAGAAGGCAGGCGCTGTCACATTCCCTTAAGGTGATCTCTCACCTGGAGTCTCTCGGTTTTGTCATAAACCTACAGAAAAGCGATCTGACTCCGTCATGGGTTACCGTATTTCTGGGTGTACAGATTGACACTGTCCAATACAGGGCATGGCTCACGAAGGAAAGAGTTTCCTCCATTCGTCATTGTCTGGGAAAATTTAAGCTGGACCAACGGGTCCCTGTGAAAACGTGCCAACGCCTGTTGGGCCTCTTGGCGGCAGCCATTCCTTGTGTGCCACGTGCATTATTGAAAATGCGGGCCATACAGGTATGGTTTAACCAACAAATATAACCCGCTCTGCCCAAACAAGCAGAACAGTTTAAAATAGACCCAGAGTGTCTAAAGGAGTTGTAGAAGTTCTGGAACCTTGGAGAGATCTGTCCATTTTCACAGAAGGGGTCTCACTGGGAAGGGTGTCGTCCCGTGTAGTCATCACGACGGACACGTAAAAAACAGGATGGGGAGCGACCTGCCGAAACCAGAACGCCCGCTGCCTTTGGAACGAGCAGGAAGCTAAATTACATATTAACTTCCTGGAATTGCTGGCCCTATTCCTGTCATTAAAATACTTCTCCAGTAAAGGTCTAGTTAACGGGCATAATATCCTGGTGAAATCAGATAACAGGACCCCGGTGTCCTTCATCAACAGAGAGGGAGGGACAAGATCCCGGGCCCTCCTCGATCTGACACGGAGGATGCTCACGTGGTGTGCTCCAAGAATTCTGTCACTTAGGGCGACTCATGTCCCCGGTGATCTGAATTATGGAGCAGATGCCCTTTCAAGAGGGTCTCTTTTGACGTAGGAATGGAGCCTGAACCCACGGATCATGGAACAGGTATGGTCACGTTTCGGCAGAGCCTCTGTGGACCTGTTCGCTTACAGAGCTAGCTCAAACTGTGACCTCTATTTCTCCCTGAAGGAGACGGATGTTCCCATGGGGATAGACGCTCTGGTACATGATTGGCCAGCAGGGGTGCTCTACTATGCCTTTCCACCTGTCCCTCTGATCGGGGCGACATTGGAATGGGTAAGACGGGGAGCCCTCTCCTTGATCCTCATAGCTCCCAGATGGCCACAGAAACCGTGGTTCCCGGAGTTGATCTCAATGTTGTCAGGGACACCATGGCAATTGCCTCCTCATAGGGACCTACTGACTCAGGCACGTGGACAACTTCTACACCCACGTCCAAGGTTGTGGCAACTCTCAGCCTGGCCTCTGAAAGGTACTGGCTGAAAGCCTAAGGCTTTGGTTGCTTTGTCCCGACACAAGCAGCAATAACATTCAGAAGGGTATCCCTTGATGTTTATGTTTTTTGCCTGGGAGATGTATAATGGAAAGGTTTCCCCTCTCCTTGACTGATCTCCAACATCAGGATGGGCTTCACTTGTCAGTCGGGCCATAAAAAAACAAAAAAACAAAGAGGGAAACATTGCTCCTCCTGCTCAAAGGGAAACAGGAGTCGATGAATATTCACGCTATTGGAGCACGCTTGGGCTGTTTCTGGTTAGTGTTATATATATATAAATGGTCATGTGAGACATCATGTGGATGTCTCTCACATTTGGCTTTTTTCCTCTTGGCATCTGCTCTCTGTATCCCTTGTAGTAAGCAGCTAAGAGATGCCCATCCCTTAGGATGGAGGTTCTCACATGCATTTTGCTGAACATTTCAAGGGCGTGAATGAATTACGTTCCCATAGCAAGTATTTTGCACCGAGAGACCGAACTGAAAGGGAACTGAAAGTTATGCACCATAACTAATGTTCCCTGAAGGAAGGGAACGAGGTGCAACATAGCTGGCCCTTTTCAATGCTGAAAGCTCGGTGAAGTGCAATTCTGAGAAAGATGGAGGGACGTCAGTCGCTTAAGTACCTGAAAGACGGTACCTCTGACGCGGGGTGACGCCCCCTGCCGTAAAATGCGTGATTGTATTCCTTCAGGTAATTGTGTGGGGGCGCAATTCCCATAGCAAGTATGTTGCACCTCGTTCCCTTCCTTCAGGGAACATGAGTTATGGTGCATAACATTCAGTTCCCTTTCAGTTCGGTCTCTCGGTGCAATATACTTGCTATGGGAATTGCGCCCCCGCGCGATTACCTGAAGGAATACATTCACGCCTTTTACGGCAGGGGGCGTCACCCGCGCCAGAGGTACCGCTCTTTAGGTACCTAGGCGACTGACGCCCCTCCAACTGTCTCTTTTTTGCCCTTCACCTCGCAAAAACATTTGCTCAACCTGAGGTGAGCTCGCTTCCTGCACAGAGCGCACAGAGAATCTTTCCCTACGTACGGCTGGACTAGCAAAAGCTAGTGTAGCACATTTCTATAACCTTGAAGTCTTTTTCTCTCCTCTCCCTACAGGTTACTTCGCTACAACGGTGTTATAACTACGTCACAACTGCTACCCCGGCTAACATACTAGTGGGCTAGCCAGCGAAAGTGACACGACGGAGGAGACACCTGAACAACGAAGAAAAAGGATTCTGGAAGGTCTCGCTCGCCTTGTCTCGGACATGCCTCCGAAGAAGGGAAAGCGAAAGACAAAACTTCAAAGGAAAACCAACGGGACGGCGAGCCCAAACTCACGCGCCTGTCCCAATGGCTGTGGATTTGCCCTCGCAGCGACGGACACCCATGAGGCCTGTCCAGTCTGCCTGGGTATATTTCATGCAAGACAAGCTCTGGACGCGCCCGACTCTTGCCCTCACTGCAGCCAGATGCTGGACGCGATGCTGCGGCATCGGGTGGACCTCGTGGCCAAGGCCATGGGAAGCTCAGCTGGTCCACTGGACCCAGATACCATGGAGACCCTCACTCCGACCCCAGAGCTCGAACACATGGCTCTACACGACAGCACGCGCGTCGAATGGAGCGACAGCCCTGACCCGCTTGCTCCCATGGTGGACGTAACAGTCGAATTCAACACCAGGGGCATGATGAATGATCTCCATCTCAGCCTCTGGTGAATTTTCAGCGGAGGAACCAGAACTTGAAATTGAGGATCCGGGAGAGGACCTCCCCAGGACCCCGATACCCGTGCTCCCTGAAACGGACTTCTCCATCCCGGCCCTGTTCGACCTGTGCCACAGAGCAGCGGACGCGTTGAACATCCCCTGGCCGGAACCCCCACCTCGCCAACAGGTCACGAGGCTGGCGGGGAACTATTTTTATTCAAAAAAGCAGGCTGCAACAAGGCAAAGGATGCCCGTCTTCCCAGACTTCCTCACGGAACTGACCCTCACCTGGCCTCAGCCACGTGCGCCCATGCTCCTTCCTCTCTCACAATTCCTCAACGTGGAAGGCATGGATCAGGTGGGTTTAGCCAACGCCCTTCAGATTGAGGACACGTTGGCATCCCACTTGGCTTCCAAGTCATCAGGAACACAACCGACTCTCCCTAGCAAAGCTTGCAGAGCCTTAGCGTGGCTTCTCGAGAAGTGCTACAGAGCTCAAGGACTCGCGGCACGTGTCATGAACGCGTCCGCGATGATGCAGGCTTATCTCGCAGAAAAACTCCAACAACTGCAGGAAACCTTGGATAAGCAAGCTGCTGCCGAATTACTGGACGAAGCCCGTAGAGCAACAGACTTTGTTCGCCGCATGATGGGGTTAGCTGCTATGGCTCAGGGCAGAGGTATGGCGGAAGTGGTCATCGCGATCTGTCACCTATGGATGACGTTGACAGATTTACCAAAGGGACAAAAGGTGCCTTTTCTCCACCACTCGATAGAAGCAGAGGGACTTTTTGGCCAGACTTTGGAGCGAATCCAAACCAAGCTGGACCAAAGGCGCAGGCAGGCTGAAGCCCTCAGGGTGGGCATTCCCCGTCGGAGTTTCGCCCCCCCCAGAGAACCTGCTGGCGGCAGACCTGCACAGCCGCGGCACCGCTCGACGACGCGTGCGCCACCGCAGAAGCGGATAGCATACGAGGAGGAACCTCGGCAAAGACCCCCGCCGAGCCAATCTCGCTCCGAGCACGCATGGAACAAAAACAGGTTTGTCCCACGCCAAGCGAGCAGGAATAGGGCCTCCTCGGCGAGCCGGTACACTCACCAAAAACGTGCCTGATGAACCAGGCCCACGTTTACATTTTAGACGGCCTCCCGCCCACGCGGTAATGGGAGTGTTTGCACATTGTTCAGACTTTATTTGTAACAAAGTACAAATGGCTGATAACTCTGTTGCATGCATAAACCATGTTCTCCCTGCTGTGAGTGACATCAAATCATGCATGTTGTTGTAAGTAAGCATGAATAAAGCTCATAAAACAGCACATCCCTGTTTTATTGACATTCAAAAAAACAGCAACACACCAACACAAATAATGTCAACAGTACGGGCCTCTCTGGTCTGTCAGCCGTCATAAAGGGGGAGGCCACATCCCCCTCCCTCACGGCTCATGGGGTGCCAGCCTACTCAATAAGCCCCAGCAGGGTGCCTCAGGACCTGTCTCCAGAAGACAGACCCAGAGGCATCTGTGAACAGACCCTACACCTTTCGCAGAGAGGTGGGAAAGGGCACGTGTCCCAACCCTTGCTCCATTATGAGCAAGGGGCCGGCTAATACACTAACCAGACGAACACGTGACAGGTTCGCACCACAGGAGAGCTCGTCGGATGCCCCAAGGCAGACACAATTTTCACACCCTCAAAGTAGTGGCTGTGATCACGTTACTGTGTGTGTAAAAGAATCGGAGTCGAACCAGAATTTTCCTCCTGACTTTGAAAGGAAACTGGGCTCCTTACCAACAAATTATCTTGAGTCTGCCGGCCACAAAGGACCATCCCCACGTTCACATGTTGTTGCTGCTCCTTTATTATTCATGAAAGACACACATCGCTCAAGCGGTAGAAGAGCAACATGTGTATTTCCTCACAAAGCTGCGTCAAACTTGTCCCCACACAACAGTATCCCACTGGGTGGGACTACATTTGGACTCAGGAGGTCTGCTCGTTTACAGAAGCAGCAGTCCCTCAATCCAATAAATCCTATCTCGGAGGGAAACAGTAGCTTTCCTGTCCCGACTCAATCTAATAAAATAAATGGACTTCATCTGTCTTCGAGGAGACTCGATCAGGGAAGTTTGTTAACACATCAACGTGGAGGCCCACTCCCCAACTTGGTTGACCCTCAAAGACTCACACAGGAAGTCGCAGTCCAGCTGCTTAGGCCAGGATCTGGAATTAATTCCAGCCTGTTAGCTGAAAAGGACAGGCTGATGGCTTCAGGCCTGCCTGAGAAGGTAGTGAAAACCATACAAAATGCCCGTGCCGGGTCAACACAGTCCCTATACGTACAAAAGTGGCGCATCTTTGAAGCCTGGTGCTCAGAAAGAAATATCATTTCTTATGCTTGCGACCTCGCTCAACTACTAACATTCCTTCTGGATTTACTGGAAAAGGGTTGTTCTTATTCAACAATTAAGGTGTTCCTTGCAGCTATCTCTGCCTGTCACGAGGGCTGGGGACACAGGACTCCTGGAGCACATCCAATCATAATGAGATATATGAAAGGTGTGCTTCGAACTAAGCCACCCAGCAGGACCTTGACCCCTAGTTGGGATCTTGGCCTGGTCTTAGGGGCTCTTTGCGACCTGCCATTCGAGCTTCTGAGAGAGATTAAGATAGATTTTCTATCTTATAAAACTGCTCTTCTCCTGGCTCTTTGCTCGGCGAAACGCGTGGGTGACCTCCATGCATTTTCTGTACATCCAATGTGTATGCTGGTGAAGATTCTCAGTCGTCCAGGACATGATAAAATCAAAAAGGCGTTCAATACAAGATCATCTGCACCCTGCTGGATCTCTGCTTCTCCACCACTTATTTCATGTTCAATGACAGATTCTACGGACAGAAGCACGGCTGTGCCATGGGATCTCCAGTCTCACCCATTGTTGCTAATCTTTACATGGAGGAAGTGGAACAGAGAGCCATAAACTAAACTCATATGAGGGGACAACTCCAAGCCATTGGTTCAGATATGTGGATGATACCTGTGTCAAAATCCAAGCCAGGGAGGTGGAAGCGTTCACCAGACACATTAACTCGGTTGATAACAACATCAAGTTCACCAGAGAGGATGCTAACGACAATAAGCTGCCTTTTTTGGACTGTTTGGTGCATATGGAGGGAGATGACAGTCTCAACATTGAAGTTTACAGAAAACCAACCCACACAGACCAATATCTCCTGTTTGACTCTCACCATCCACTGGAGCACAAACTTTCTGTCATCAGAACTTTACAGCATCGGGCAGAACACATCCCCACAAGGACAGAAGGGAAGGAAAAGGAACAGAAACACATCAACAAATCTCTGCAAACATGTGGATATCCCAACTGGGCTTTTGTCAAGTCAGCAAGGAAATCTGCTAAACACAATAATGAACAGAAAAAGTCTAACAGACGGAAAAACATTGTCATTCCTTATGTTGCTGGAGTCTCAGAGAATTTCAGAAGGATTTTCAACAAACACAACATCCCAGTACATTTCAAACCCAGCAGGACTCTCAGACAGAGGCTGGTCCACCCTGATGGTGTAGTCACACCAAGCAGCGTTTGAGCAGCAGGAGCGTCCAGTTTACATGTAAAGTCAATGGTGGACGTTCTTCCAGGCACCTCCTGGCGTCTGGCGTCAGGTCGTGTGCGTGTTGAGCGTGCTGAGAAGCGTTTTTCCGTGCACGTGAACCGGCGTCAACCTCCAAACCGCGCATTCAACATGCTGAACATTTCGCGGTTCAAACTTTCAAACGCTGCTCAACTCTACCTGATTGGTTGGTGTGTCAACCAATCAGGGAGTGTCGGGGGGAGAAGAGTGGAGGAGAAGAGAGGAGGAGAAGAGAGCGCGAGAGTCCCTGTGTGACGCGGAAATGAGGGTGCGCGCGCACTATGTGACGTATTGTTTGTGGGACACAGAAAAGACCCGCAAGTCGTGTACTATGGAAGAGAAACTCATTGTAGCTGTGTGTTCGCGACAATTCCTTCACGACCAGTTAAGTGTGCTCCACAGAGACGGAAATAAAAGGCTCCTCGCCTGGCGGAGTGCGCAAGACTCTGTGCGCAGGGCTCTGTATACCGGTAAGCTCCTCCCACACACCCAGCAGCTGTTTCGCGTTCTGGCGTTCAGCTCCGAACACGCTGCATTCACAAGTGCGTCCACTTGTGTGCGTGTCAAGCTTTTTGGAGGTTGAAAAGCTGTTCGGTATAACTACACCATAAAGGCCGGCTCAGAGCTCCGCGTTGGACCGAGCCCTGCGCCACGCGCGTGCGCTATGCGTGGGGGATTCATAGCAGAGCTCAGTGTGAAGCAGCGTGTGGCTCCAACGTTTTCGCTCCAAATACTTGATGTCATTTGAGCAGAAGCAGGGCAGATTTTTTAGCTACGGGACAAATTGAGGTAGCTTATTGGTCATTTGCTGACAGCCTACTGATTTGATTGACAGGTCAGGTGTGAGAAGAATGTCGGGTCTGTGAGAAGAAAAGGCAAAGGGCTGCGCAGCGGTTTTCTGTGTTTATATGTTCATAAAAAGTTTGTTTAAAATACAATTAAAACAGGGAGCGCTGGTCCTTCAGCCCACACAGCAGAAAAGCACACCAGGAAATATTTAGAAGCTGGCGCATCCACGTTGGACATGAGTTTAGTTCACTTGTGACAAGTTCATTCATTCCTCCTCATCGGAGGAGGAAGTGAATGGTGACCGCTTCAAGCGATCACTTGACTTTTGGCAAATAAACAAAAGAAAAGTCCAGATCAGCGATGAAGAAGGGATATTTAATAAATTTGTGTAACATACAAAACAGAGACTTCCGGTTATGGTGGCCATGTGAGTAGACGTGTCTTTCATCGCTCTGCAGTTCCTGCCAATATATCTCTAAAAACCCTTCCTTTCAAAACGCACCAAACGGCCAGTGAACACAGGAGGTCGGAATAATGCCAGCAAAAGCGGCTCAAGAAGATAGTGGAAAAGAGAAACAAAAGAAGCTAACGGACTATAATCTTCGAGGGGACACGCAGAAAGCTAATGCTAATGCTAGCTTAAGCTCAGCTCCAATGGCTGCCACAGACAGAGAGGAGACCTCGAAGTCTCAAAGCAGCAAGGTGGATGAAATACTGTCTGTTGTTAACTCAATGCAGAAGGAGTTCTCCTCCAGATTTGATGAAGTCCTGGGCTCTATCGACAGCATGAGGAAAGAAATAAGTGATTGTACTCAGCGAGTCGCAGAAACAGAAACACGCATTTCTGACGCAGAGAGCGAGATAGCAACAATGCGAGCTAAAGTGGAAACATTAGAGTCCAAGAAGAAAGACTTGGAACATAAAGTTATGGATCTGGAGGCAAGATCGAGACAAAATAACCTGAGGCTGGTCAACTTACCGGAGGGAGCTGAAGGACAGAACGCGTGTGAGTTCCTGGAGAAGTGGCTGCTGGAGACCCTCGGTGTTGGAGCGGTGGTGGTGGAGCGAGCGCATCGACTCGGACCCAGGAGGGACAGCACCGCAGCGCCCCGCACAATAATAATGACATTCCTCAGCTACAAGGATAAACAGCTTGTTGCTGTAGCATCAAGGGCTAAAGCAGACATCCGTTACCAGGATCAACAAGTGCGGTTTTACCCAGATGTGGCGGCGAGTTTGCTTCAGGTTCGGAAGCAGTTCGACCCAATACGCACGGAGCTGCGCAAACTGGGACTGCGCCATGGGGTGGCTCACCCAGCCAAGCTGCTGGTGACTTATGAGGACCGGACTCATGTGTTTAAAACAGCGGCGGCTGCACGTGAGTTCCTGAAGAAGATCCAGGAGTAATCTGACGAGGAGGTAACGTGAGCTGAACGTCCAAATACTAGTTTCATAAATCAAGAGTTTGAGACAGTGTAAAACTTTGATGGTGCCTTATGTTAAGTTTTATTGTTATTGAAACAGCAGTGGACTAATAAGCCTATTTAGGGCACATTTTTTGTTATGTTTTATTATTATTGAAATAGCAGTGGACTAATAAGCCTATTTAGGGCACATTTTTTGTTATGTTTTATTGTTATTGAAACAGCAGTGGACTAATAAGCCTATTTAGGGCACATTTTTTGTTATGTTTTATTGTTATTGAAACAGCAGTGGACTAATAAGCCTATTTAGGGCACATTTTTTGTTATGTTTTATTATTATTGAAATAGCAGTGGACTAATAAGCCTATTTAGGGCACATTTTTTGTTATGTTTTATTGTTATTGAAATAGCAGTGAACTAATAAGCCTATTTACGGCACATTTTTTGTTATGTTTTATTGCTATTGAAATAGCAGTGGACTAATAAGCCTATTTAGGGCGCATTTTTTGTAATGTTTTATTGTTATTGAAATAACAGTGGACTAATAAGCCTATTTAGGGCGCATTTTTTGTAATGTTTTATTGTTATTGAAATAACAGTGGACTAATAAGCCTATTTAGGGCGCATTTTTGTAATGTCTTATTGTTATTGAAATAGCAGTGGACTATTATGTATATTTAGGACGCCTTTATTGTTTTGTTTTATTGTTATTGAAACAGTAGTGGACTATTAAGCATATATAGTTTTATTTAGGCATGGTAAAAGGGAGTGAGCACACACCATGTTGATGTGCACATTAATGTTATAAGTTCAAACCTGTGAACACATACTGTAAGTAAAGTGGAAGGTTAAATTTCAGTTATAAATAGCGAACAGCACCGATGAAGAAAGAACGGATATGGAGTGGTTAGACTGCTCCTCACTGTGTGTGGGTCAGTCACACGCGATAACAGGAGGTGTACTGAGGGGGGAGGGAGATCCTCGGAGGAGGGACTTGGGGTGGGAGTTTAGGTTTAGGGGATATGTTGTGTGTTTTGATTTGTTGTTTAAGCTTCTCAGATGTTTATGCCCTTACGGTGTAATTATTATTATTATTTTTTTGTATTATATATATTTTTTTGGTAATCCGATAAGTCTTACATGTCACAAGCTCTAAATCTTAAAATGGTCACATGGAACTGCAGGGGTTTACAACGTTTAAAGAAGGTTAAACAAGTCATTAATAAGTTGCATGATTTGGACTCCAAAATAGTATTTCTACAGGAGACACATCTTATGGAAGAGGACGAGGGGCGGGTCAGGAGGAGGTGGCGCGGTGGTGTATTCACTTCAGCATTTTCTTCTCAAGCAAGAGGAGTTATGACTCTTATTCATGAATCTGTCCCATTTCTTGTAAACAATGTTATCAAGGATAAGAAAGGTAGATATTTAATAGTTCAGGGCTCTTTACTATCAGAAAAACTTAACCTGGTTAATGTTTACGGTCCTAACACAAATGA